>JAQIUQ010003262.1:115000-196482 GCA_030378365.1 Hybognathus amarus
TAGTGTTTATTTTCATTGAGATGGGTTTAGAATGGTATCAGTGTCAAATGTCCTCTGCTGACTGTCCATGTCCTTTCCTCTTTAGTTAAAGGAGTAGTTCACTTTTAAAAAAAAATGTTGATAATTTACTCACCCCATGTCATCCAAGATATCCATATCATTCTTTCTTCAGTCGAAAAGAAATCAAGGTTTTTGATGAAAACATTCTAGGATTTTTCTCCATATAGGCTAATGCACTTTACTGGTAACCAAACAGGTCCAAAAGACAGTTTCAGTGCAAACGGTTCAAAGGGCTTTAAACGACACCAGACAATGAATAAGGGTCTTATTAAGCGAAACGATCGCTCATTTAAAAAAAAAAAGTTTAAGTTTTATAAGCTCAAATGGTCGCCTTGCTCTGTGTTCTGTGACTCTCCTGTTCGAACTTCGTTAATCAAAATGAACAAATCTTTTTTTGTATCACTGGTTCATTCAACGAACGGAAATGAACGAATTTGACTCGGAAAAAGATTTGTTCATTTTAATGAACGATTTCGAACAGGAGAGTCACAAACGCGCATCACAGAACAGCGCAAGGTGACCATTTGAGCTTATAAAACTTAAACTTTGTTATTTATTTTTTAAATGAGAGATCGTTTCGCTTATTAGACCCTTATTTATTGTCTGGATTCATTTAAAGCCCTTCGAACAGTTTGCACTGAAACTGTCTTTTGGACCTTGAACTGTTTGGTTACCAGTAAAATGCATTATATGGAGAAAATCCTGGAATGTTTTCATAAAAACATTAATTTCTTTCGACTGAAAGAAGAATGACGCATATCTTGGATGACATGGCGATGAGTAAAAGTCAGCAAAAGTTTTTTTAAAAGTGAACTACTCCTTTAAGCTCTTCCTCGAATTTCTGGGAAAGTGGTAGGATAATGATAAAACTTAAACCGAACATTATCAGACTGTCACACACAAAATGCTATGAGACAATGTTAAAGGCAAGTTCAAAGACCGTAATTTTGCCATGTAATGTTCCTGGATCAACACATTTAGCTGATCCTATTTACCTCTAAACCCAACATGAAATAATGAGTGAATGATGTAGAAACACCTAACCTAGTTGTAAGTCTAAACTAAACTGTAAACTTGTTCTCAAATCTGATTGGTTGATTGTTCCAGGATCAACAAAGATGATGTCTTTGCAATCATTTGATGAATGATCATTTATGTCTGGGACGAATCAGGGAGTATAACTGACCATAACAGAAATACCACCACATCATGTTAAGTGCATCAGCCATTTTTCAAAAGATTGATTTAATGGGACATTCACACCATTGTGGCAATCTGCACCCCGCTTTAATCATTCATCTACAGGGATAGGATCCAAAAATATAAATCCTGTCATCATTTACCTACAACTAATTCTAAACCTGTGTGAATTTCTTTCTTCTGTTTAACACAAAAGAAGATATTTTGAAGAATGTTGGCAAGAAAGTGGCTGGTCCCCATTGACTTCAATGGTACGAAAAAAATACTATGGAAGTCAATGGGGATCAGCCACTGTTTCTTACCAACATTCTTCAAAATATCTTCTTTCCCACTGGATTGGCTGCTATGAGGCAAAACTCACCTCCGAACAACACTTATCTCTAAAGTCATTTCAGTGGTTAACTTGAAATTCATCCCACCCAAAACTCTTATAGCACAATGACTTTATTTGTTACAAAAAAATAAATAAATAAAGATGTTAAATATGAGTGTGAAGCTCAGGATTGTCTTCCAGCATTAACACATGAAAGGTCTTCACACCTGACAGCCAGCAGTTTCGGCTGTGAATGGCCATGAAAGTCACCGAAAGTTACTGTGATTTTCCATATACATGTCGCAGAGTTACATCATTTAATTACAAAATAAATGTATAAAAAGTTTGCTGAAAAAGGTCATTTAATTACAGTTTGGCTTGCTTATTAAAATGTTGATGATTTCAAAGGTGGTTCCATCTGAATATTTTCTATAAAAAGCTCGGAAATGTTGAATAATAGTCATGTGTTTCTTTGCCTTTTTTAATTTAGCTTTTGATTGGCTGTCTTGTTTGTATTTGCAGCGCAGTTCAGTGCAAAATATGTACTTTTACTACTGTGTAATTGTGATTTCTCCTAACTATAAATAAATATTGCTATCTCTGTTTTTGGAGGTTAACCCGGCCTTGTTTGAATGTTTGAAAACAAGTTGTTTGTTCAGAAATTACTTTAATAAAGTAATTAAAATAGTTTCAATATGAATTACATTTTCAATGACATTCCCGAAGTAACCTTCCCAACACCGTTGATCAAAACGTCTGTTAATATTCAATATTTATATTGCAGTCCTGCTAGTGCACGCTGTTATGAATCATGGATTATTACAATATCTACAATATATTGTGATGTACAGTGACAGTCTGCAGTGCTGGCAGAAAACACAGATCTCGTTTAGTGACGCAACCCATGATTAGAGAAGAACACAACACTTCATTTAAGAAGAACGACTGCCATAAACAGCTCACTGACAGCCATTACCATGACTAACGCGCACTTTAAACGTCGGCTGGAAACATAAACAACACAAATATTACACAGAGCAGCCATGATGTTTCACCAGACTCATAATCGATGTTCCTCGACTGTTTGTCTAGTTGCGAGGAAAGTGTGCTGAAACCTGTTGAGCATCTAGTTGTGGCTGTTTAATTGACTCTGAGGTCAGAGGTCACAACAGAAACCTCTCACTGTTGGTTGTTGTGTCATGTCTGCAGAAGATCGACCCCGAGCTGGACGAGTTCTTCCAGGCTTTGAAGCAGAAGGTGAAGATCGGCGTGGTGGGGGGTTCGGATTACTCCAAGATCGCAGAACAGCTCGGAGACGGGGACGAAGGTTAGAGAGTGATATTCATCATGCATTTCATCACAATATCTCGTGTTTAAAGGGTAACTAAACCCTGAAACAACTTGTGTAAGGTAATGATCTGTAAGACTGGGGCTTTAGTGCTGTTCATTGATTCCAGTTAATTTTTTTACAAAGAGACGGGTCTCGGGTGCATGCCCAATACACACACACACTTTTCCAGCATTTCGGTCTCGGTCTCTAAATATTTTCAGTGGGTGGGGTCAGGCTCTGACTAGGGGTTGAGTTACCCTTTAATGGGTTTGCATCATCATATGTAGAATGTAGAGGAACTGGTTCCACTGGATCACAAAAACATAAACACAACAGCTGATATCCCATAATTCCTTCAGTCTGGAACAGCCGGGACTTTAGAGGAGACACTGGGGTCTTTTCTCAGGAGAAACATCTAAGTGTGGAGCACTGGTATTGCACAAGGTCAAGGGTTTGATTCCCAGGGAATGCATGACATTATACAAACATTTGCTTTAAATGCAATGTAATTGACTTTGGAATAAAACAGTGTAGTGTACTCGGTCTCAGACTCGGTCTCTAGACCATATTTTAATGGTCTCGGTCTTGTCATGGACTCGTGTGCATTTTGACTCGTACTGGAACATATTAGGACTCGGACTTATTCCTGACACAGAATTTGTGTGCAGTAATGTTATGTGAAAGAGCACTTACTGATTGTAATAATTGTAAGTCATAATTATAATAAAATTACCTGTACACCACTATGTGGCCTTTTTACCATTACGGTGTACCTGATTCCATGGTATATTTGGTTTAATGTTTGAGTATGGTGGCAATTTTATTGTTAGCCCCAAATATTTTACATATTCTTGAAGATATCTTTAAGTCTGGTTTGAGACCCAACCTTAGGTTATCCAACCTCTCTGAGTCTCGACTTCGGACTTGACTCTCTTTGGTCTCGAGTCTTGACTCGGACTCGACCCTCTTTGGTCTTGAGTTTGGACTCGACTCGAACCCTCTATGGTCTAGAGTCTCGAACTTGGACTCAAGACCCTCTATGGTCTCGACTCTGACTCGAGACCCTCTATTGTCTTGGGCTCTGACTTGGATTCGAACCCTCTATGGTCTCGACTCTGACTCGACCCTCTATTGTCTCGAGTCTTGACTCGACTCGAACCCTCTATGGTCTCGAACTCTGGACTCGACCCTCTATGGTCTCGAGTCTCAGACTCGGATTCGAACCCTCTATGGTCTCGACTCTGACTCGACCCTCTATTGTCTCAGTCTCAACTCTGACTCAGACCCTCTATTGTCTCGGGCTCTGACTCGCGACTCTAACCCTCTATGGTCTCGACTCGAACTTCGACCCTCTATGGTCTCGAGTCTCGACTCGGACTCGACCCTCTATGGTCTCGAGTCTCGAACTTCGGATCTCGAGCCCTCTATGGTCTTGAGGCTCGAACTCTGGACTCAGACCCTCTATGGTCTCGATTCTTGAACTTCGACTTTAACCCTCTATGGTCTCGTTCTCGACTTCGGACTTCGACTCTCTTTGGTCTCGATTCTCGAATCACAGACTCGACTCTCTTCTTTGGTCTTGGTCTCTCTACTCGGACTCGACCCTCTATGGTCTCGGTCTCCACTCCGAACTCGACCCTCTTTGGTCTCGAGTCTCGAACTCAGACTCGACTTCTTTGGTCTCGAGTCTCGACTCAGACTCGACTCTCTTTGGTCTCGAGTCTCACACTCTGACTTGACCCTCTATGGTCTCGGTCTCGACTCAGACTCGACCCTCTTTTGTCTCGGTCTCGACTTCGGACTCGACTCTCTTTGGTCTCGGTCTTCAGCTCAGACTCTGACTCTCTTTGGTCTTCGAGTCTTCAACTCGGATTCGAATCTTATATAGTCTCGGTCTCGACTTCGGACTCGGCTCTCTTTGGTCTCGGTCTCGAGCTTGAGACTCGACCCTCTATGGTCTCGAGTCTCGACTCAGACTCGAACCCTCTTTTGTCTTGAGTCTCAACTCGGATTTCAACTCTCTTTGGTCTTGGTCTCCACTCTGGACTCAATCTCTTTGGTCTTCGGTTTCGACTCGGATTCGACTCTATATAGTCTCGGTTCTGAACTTCGGACTCTACCCTCTTTGGTCTCGGATTCTCGAACTCAGACTCGACCCTCTATGGTCTCGGTCTCGACTCGGACTTGACCCTCTATGGTCTCGGTCCCCACTTCGGACTTCAACCCTCTTTGGTCTACGGTCTTGACTTCAGACTCGAACCCTCTATGGTCTCGGTCTCGACTCTCGAACTCTCTTTGGTCTCGGTCTCTCAACTTCGGACTTGACTCTCTTTGGTCTCGAGTCTCCAGCTTTCGGACTCGAACTCTCTTTGGTCTCGGTTCTCCACTCGGACTCGAACTCCTCTTTGGTCTCGGTTTCACTCTGGACTACAACTCTTCTATAGTCTCGATTCTCGACTCGGACTTGACCCTCTATGGTCTCGTTCTCGACTCCGGACTCGACCCTCTATGGTCTCGTTCTCGCTCTCGCCTCGGACTTGAACCCTTTATTGTCTCGGCTTCAGACTCGTACTCGACCCTCTATGGTCTCGTTCTCGACTCGGACTAGAACCCTCTATGGTCTCGGTCTCAACTCGGACTTGACCCTCTATGGTCTCCGTTCTCGACTCAGACTCGAGTGAACTGGTCTCGACTACAACACTGGAATAAAGTAATCCCGTCCAATGCATAAATGTAAAATCTAGAAGAGATATTAAAGAGATGTCATTAGTGGTTTTCTCTTACCTGTGGGTGTTGGTTTCAGTCTGGACTTTATCTTTAAGTTTTAGAGATAATGGTCTCCATCAGTTTCTGGTGTTTGATCATTGGCATAATGATTGTGCTGGTCTGATTAGATTAACACAGATAATCAGTGAGATTGTGATCGGATCAGAACATTCATTCGCATTCACACACAATCAGATCAGAATCTGGATTAGATATGTGAGTTTATATTACACTGGCAGATGTGATGTTGGCCACAGGACTGTGTTATCTTAACCTTCAAATGGTCTTCGTTTCCTGTTTACACTTCTGGGTTTTGGGGTCTATACGACCCCAACAATTGATCAAGTAATTGTACAAAAATATAAATTTTTAATCATACAAATAATATATAATTTTTTTGTTTCTTTTCATCTATTCATTAATGCTGTGTTTTTGGAGATATAAAATACTTTTGTATCCATATAACACACATTTCCTCAACTACACCATTAGCTTGAATATAAAATATTATTTTTTTATGATGCATTATGCTCTACTACTAGGCCTTCATTTCTGTGTAAAAATGTTCAGATTTATGCCGGTTTTTGTTTGTTTTTTTGACACATGAAGACTTTTTTTTCACCTTTACCCATTCATTTCAATGTGGGGTCATAGGATCATATTGACCCCGAAGACCAGAAGTGTAAACATTTTTTACATACCTTCAGAACAACAGAATCAAGCCCAGTTTTTGTGTGTGTATAGATAGATAATATATGAAGTCACAAAATCTTATTCCACTGAGATGAAGGGAACCTTTTTTTTAATTAAGTAAAAGTCGATTGGGACCCCCTATAGACCCCATGACCCGATTGAGGGCTACATGAATCTGAATGAGCACTAAATATCTGTGAATGGAAAACAGCTTTGTGTTTTTGTCGGGATGTGTGTGTTGTGTAACACAGGTAAAGGTCGCAGGATGATAAGATAAGATGATACAAGTGCTCTGATTGCGTCTCATTCTGTTGTTTTGTTGATTCTCTTGCAGTCATTCAGAAGTTTGACTACGTCTTTGCCGAAAATGGAACAGTGCAATACAAAGACGGCAAACTCATCTCCAAACAGGTGTGTGTCAGCAGATCCTTACAATATGTTCAAATATCTTCAATTAAATGTTTTAAATACCATAGAAGGTCTTGCATGTCATTCATGGAGATCTCTTAAATGTTGATGGGAAATCAGAAGCAGCTTCACACTGTCCAGTTAAGGAGACTCCCCAGATACAAGCAACCATCGAAACAATGTTAAATCAATGTTAATGTGTCAATGTGAACTGCACTGAATCAACATTAATGCAGGTACAATCAGCTACAGAAAGTTGTGGGGATCAAACTCACTTCTTGTATTCACTGTGTGAACTGCTTCCCTCTGGGAGAAGATACAGAGGTCCAATGCCAAACTAGAAATCCTCTGTACATGTATCTGTACGAATGCTGAATAAGTGTTTATCCTGATCATTTTAAAGATTATGCAGCAACATGTAGTCCACAACAGATTTCCTTTCAGATTTTCCTTTATTGTTAATCCAAAAATCAATGGTAATGGCATTGAATCATTGTTTCAATGTGATGTTGAAACAACAACAATAATAGCCTGAAAACAACTGGAAATCTAAAGATCTTAAAAATCTAAGATCTTAGCAGAAGTAATTTTTGAAAATCAACAGAGGTTTAGATGTTTTATGAAAAATATTAGTCGTCATTATGGTGATCAGTGTTTAATGTAGTTAGGCAGTTTGACTCTTGACTTTTTATGTGAGTTTGTGCTCTTTGTAGCAGTGTTTACCAAAACATAAATTGTTACAAAGGAAGCCAGAAACAGAGATGATCAGATGATGATCACTGTGATTTTGCCAAGTAAGACATGGTCCTGGATCAACATATTTTGTAGATCCTGGATCAACATTCCTGTCCCCTAAACCTAACCCTACCCATAACTTTTCCCTAATATCAGAGGGTAATGAAAGGTGAATACCACTGATGTTTAAAGGTTAGTTCACCCAAAAATGAAAATTAAGTCATTAATTACTCACCCCCATGCTGTACCAACCCCGTAAGACATTTGTTCATCTTCGGAACACAAATGAAGATATTTTTGATTAAATCTGAGAGCTGGATCACTCCTCCATAGACTGCCTAAGGGACTGGCTCTTGACGGGCCCATAAAGACATTAAAGAAAATGTTTAAATATTCCATGTGCCTACAGCGGCTCAATTATAAGTTTATCAAGCAACGAGACTACTTTTTGTGCGAAAAACTCCCCACAAATAACGACTTTATTCAACTATTCCATTACTTCCTTATGGGCCTTGAGACGAGAGTAAAAGAGATTTCCAGAACGCATGCGCGAGAACTGAGATGAGGACGTTCTTCCTCGACTACTTCTTGTTACCGGCTGCTCACCGCTTAGGAGATCTACCGCCACCTACCGTATAAGATGATGTGCTGATATAGCCGGAGCGCGATCATCATCTTATACGGTAGGGGGCGGTAATACTCCTAAGCGGTGAGCAGCCGGTAACAGAGAAGTAGTCGAAGAAGAACGTCGTCATCTCAGTTCTCTGCATGTGCCCATAAGGAAGTCATGGAATAGTCGAATAAAGTCATTATTTATGTTTTTTCGCTAAAAAGTAGTCTCGTCGCTCGATAAACTTATAATTGAGCCACTGTAGGCACATGGAATATTTAAACATTTTCTTTAATGTCTTTAATGGGCCGTCAAGAGCCAGTCCCTTAAGCAGTCTATGGAGGAGTGATCCAGCTCTCAGATTAAATCAAAAATATCTTCATTTGTGTTCCGAAGATGAACGAAGGTCTTACGGGTTGGAACAACATGGGGGTGAGTAAATAATGACTTAATTTTCATTTTTGGGTGAACTAACCCTTTAAGTACTTCACCCTGGTTCTAAGCCCAAACTTGACATAAACTGTAAACTTGTCCCTCAAATCTGATTGGTTGATTGGAAAGTTGATCCAGGATCAACAAAGATGTTGATCCAGGAACATGTGGTACTTGGTGAAATCACGTTCACCATCAGGTGTTCAGCATCATAAAGTAGAATGATTCACTAATCTTATCTCTGACCAAAGGCGGTTATTTGTTGTTAATAGATTATGTTCATGAACAACACTTTCTTGCAACAGATCAGACATTCTGAGTATTAAATGTATTGTTACAGCATTGATCTTAAATTATTTATAGAACTTTCATTAAAAGCCTTAAATTCCTATTTTAAAGGAGTAGTTCACTTTAAAAAAACTTTTGCTGATAATTTACTCACCCCCATGTCATCCAAGATGTCCATGTCTTTCTTTCTTCAGTTGAAAAGAAATTAAGGTTTTTGATGAAAACATTCCAGGATTTTTTCCATATAATGGACTTCAGTGGGAACCAAACGGTTCAAGGTCCAAATGAGACTTTCAGTGCAGCTTCAAAGGGCTTTAAACGATTCCAGACGATGAATAAGAGTCTTATCAAGCGAAATGATTTACCATTTAAAAATATATAAAAAACTGTGCACGCACGTTCGTTGACTCTCCTGTTCAGAGTCTTTTTTTCGAGTCATGACTCGAAGGGTCCTAGATAAGACCCTTATTCATCATCTGGAATCATTTAAAGCCCTTTGTACAGTTTGCACTGAAACTGTCTTTTGGATCTTGAACCGTTTGGTTCCCAATGAAGTCCATTATATGGAGAAAATCCTGGAATGTTTTGATCATCTTGAATGACATGGGGGTGAGTAAATTATCAGCAAAAGTTTTTTTTAAAAGTGGACTACTCCTTTAAGTTCAGTCTCTGTTTCCCAGGCCATTCAGAATCATCTGGGCGAGGAGTTACTGCAGGACCTCATCAACTTCTGTCTCAGTTACATGGGGCTCATCAAGCTGCCCAAGAAACGGTAACACACACACACGCACTCAAACACACAATAACACACACTCAAAACACAATCACACACACTCCAGAGATGATGATCTGTAATGTCATTACAAATCTCTCTCTCTCTCAGAGGGACGTTTATTGAGTTTCGTGAACGGCATGATCAACATCTCCCCGATCGGACGCAGCTGCACGCTGAGAAGAGCGAGATCAAGTTCTCGGAAATCGACAAGGTAATCTCAGCTTTATTCTCTACGATCGGCTAAAAGTTGTTGATCTGTTCAGACCTGACCCTAACGGTTTGTTGATATCAAGTGATTTCAGTCACGTGACTTAAAAGTCTTAACAATCTTATTGTTCAGTGAGTTTTGTAATTGTTGTTAACAATAACATTAGTTCTACATTAGTTCCCATGACCAGTCCTAACTCTCCCGTCCCGACAGAGAGAAGATTCGAGAGAAGTTCGTGGCGGCTCTGCAGGAGGAGTTTGCTGGAAAAGGCCTGCGGTTCACTAGAGGTGAGCAGGAAATGACATCGCCAGTTCTCTAACCACTCAAACCAAATGACCCGTGCTGTTTGGACCTGCAGAGGAGACAAAACTCACACACACTCACACGTTATCTGTGCTAAAGGTGATAAGAGAGATGAGAGAGAACGGATGCACTCGTGTGCCTTAACAGACCAGTGAACCGAGTGTTTACTCAACAAACCACACACACTCATTGGACTCCACACACATTAGCTTTGACGTCTGCAGTCAATATTTAGCAGGTGTTCTTCTCTAGTTCAGCTCAGTTTCACACACAGTGACTTTGTCTTTTCTTTTTCTGTTGGATGGACAGTGTGAGGGGAGCGGCCAGAGGGACCGAGGGGAGGGGCCTAGGGGTGTGAGGAGATCAAGCCCTCTGATTGGCTGTGGCTCTAGCAACTGTTGAGTCAGTGGTGGAATGTTGCTGCAGTCCAGTGACGGGACACTAACAAGTGTGTGTGTGTGTGTGTGTGCGTGCGTAAAGATAATTAATTTTTAACAGCTGATTTCTGCACTTTCTGTCTCAATCACTCTGTGAACAAACAGTCTCTGCTCACACTCTATGGACAAACAGTCTCTGTTCACGTCTCTGCACACACACACACACACACATTACTGTCATTACAGTCATTACTGTGAGAATGAGCCTCAGGTTAAACTCTCTGGAAAGAGATGTTTTTTCTCTGCTGAGCGTCACTGTGGCTTTAAAGGAATTGGACAAAGAGTTTCTGGAGGATCACACAGAAAGTGTTTGTGTGTCTCTGTGACAGATTGACCTTTAAAGCCTGTGGTGTCATATTTGATTCGCATATTTCTAAGGCCTCTAAATGATCGACAAACCTTTGCTGGAAACTCAGTTTCACACAATCTAATCCAGTTGTTCTGTCGTCTGATTGATAGTTTGTCAGTTTAAGTAAAAATTTTAGTATATAATTGTACAAACGGGAAATCTGCACTGATTTATATTTGAATTTGAGTATTTGTAGAATATCTCTGGATGAACACTTACTGAAATGAAGAAACTGTGGTTTACTTGATTATCCAGACCTTATTTTATAGAAAAATTATGAGTCTCAAATATGATCATCAGGCTTTTGAGGAAGGTTTATTTGTTTATATTAGTTATGAATCTCTCAATCATGCACTGCATTATATACTTTACAACTGCAGATCATTAAAAAAAGATGATTTAAATATCATCTTACTAAAGACATATTACTGGCAGATGACGAAATGACATTATATGCATTTTATGTACAGTAAGTAGTCTGTTATACTACAGCAAAGATGTCATTGAATAAAATCAAGGTGCTTTTTCCTTCATATTCTGTCTAGATCATACAAGCCATAAAAGCCTGATGCATCAAATATAGAATAGAATAGACACTAAATATGACACTTCCAATTTAGATTATTTAAATTTTTATTGCACATGGGTTAATACTTCATAAACAAGTCAAAGAAGCATCCTGAACTTATTTAGCCAATCAAAGCGATCTGTAGCTGTCATTCAGGTTTACTGGCATCTGATTGGCTGGCATGTGTAAGGAGGGTGGGGTTTAGGGATGATTGATGGGATGAGGGCATCTAATTAAGTCAATCACACCTTTAATAACTTCCTTGAACATTATCTCTAAAGTTTGCATCTATATAAACATCTGATGGTCAAGGAATCACACTGTGTTTACTATTTTTCTGAAGTAATGGTGTGATTTCAGTCGTGAATGTCAGAGATAAGTGCTGGTGTGGATCATCACCGATGTGTTTTTGTGTGCTTTCAGGGGGTTTGATCAGTTTCGACGTGTTCCCGGAGGGCTGGGACAAACGCCTCTGTCTGGACGTCCTGGAGCAGGAGGGATTGGACGCCATCTACTTCTTCGGCAATGAAACATCATTGGTACGTTAGCAGTGTTTCCTTCCAGCTGCGCAGGCCAGGCACACTTGATACTTTATGTCTCAATGGTGCAGTGTTGGGGAGTAGTTAACTACAAGTAGCGTAGCTACTAACTAAACTACATTTTTCAGTAACTTGGCAGTAGCTCAGTAGCTAACTACTTTTTGCGCAAGTAGCGGTGTAGCGCGAGCAAAAGCTACATTGCTACATTGTCGAGCCTGCGCAAATCTGCGCAATGCAAGGATATTCTTCTTCTTGTTAGAATTCCAAATTTTTTTGCCATTACCGCCACCTGTTGTTTAATCACGCATCTTGCGGCTAACGGTTCACTGATGTACAGAAGTGGGTTGACACCCATATTATGATTATATAGCAAGACGTGGCGGCAGATTTGGAGGATGGAGAAACAACTAACGTTAATTCTCATGGCCTTATTTGTCCAAGTTCAATCAGTATTTTTGAGAAAATGTTCTACATGCAAATTACGTTGAATGTATATTTCGTTCTTGCAATGTTGTAGGCTATTTGTTGCAATTTTGCACTTTTGACAAACAGTCAGAGATATTTCAGTGTTGTGTGCAATAAAACAATACTCTTTGAAATCGTAATTGCATTGCCTTGTTTTGAACACTAAATATTTTACTTAAAACATTCCTCAGACACTTATTCAGTTATTTATAATATACGTTCTTCAAAAAGCAAAAGTAGTTTCAGTGTAGCTAGCTACTTTTTGATTGTAACTTGTAGTGTTGTTAACTACTTTTTCTAAACGGTAGCTTGACTGTAGTTTAACTACTTTAACTTACGAGTAGCTTGTAGCTTGTCAAACTACAGTTTCAGAGTAGCTTCCCCAACACTGCAAGGGTGTTTAGATGACCATAAAACCATTTCGTGATATTATTTTAACGTTTACTATGTTAACATGTTATCCGTTTACATTTACTCATTTAGCAGACTATATCCAAAGTGATTTACAAACGAGTGATTAAATTTGTATTTGTTATTATAGTATTTTATTGTAGCATTATAGTATTTATTAAAGTATACAAAATTTGATTTGATCTGCATAACCTTTTACAGTAAAATTAAAGAATGGTACAGTTAACTCTCAAAAAAATGTAGGTGACTTATGTGCATAAGGGTTCAAATAATATGCATGGTGCATGAGATGATATAAAGGATGTTTTCACTGAGGATTAGAGAGAGGTTTAGCTAGAGAAGAAAAAAATGGACGGGACATTGTACAGAAGTGATGTGACCATTTATCTCTAATACTTGTTTCCTGACCAGGGCGGAAACGACCACGAGATCTTCGAGGACCCTCGTACCATCGGCTTCACCGTCTGCTCCCTGAAGAAACAGTGCGGCTCTGCAGGGAGATGTTCTTCAACACTCCTCCCAATGAGGCGTGACACACACACACACACACACACCAGACTGCCTGTGTGCTGCTCTCCAGCGCCCCCTGCTGGTCACTGGGGGAACTGACCCTGAGAACCAGCTGATTCAGACAGACCCAAACTACTGCTGGTCTTCAGACTCAAGGGACTGTGTAAATATCACTGATGGACCCTCATCAGGACATGTTTATAGTTTTGTAAAGTTCAAACATTTATTTTAAGTTGAAAGATTCCATCCTTTTTACAATAAAAAGTTTTTCCGCGGCCACGTTCACACTGCAGTGACAGACGCATTAAAATACGGTGAATCCACCGGATGACGGACAGAATGCAGGAGTCGCTCCAGAAATGACGATGATTGAGGCTATGTTTTTATGGAAACGATCTGAAGAGAAAACTTAAAAGTGGCGTTGCGTTTTCCCTTTTTATTCTGCATTTAGACGAGCGTAATGGTTTGGGAAATCTGCGTGTTTATGGTGATACAAAAGTGTGTAAAATTCAATGTAGTATGCACTCCAGGTGGCTAGGTGGCGATGTGGAGCACCGCCACACAACAACACCAAGTCCGCGCGCCTTCGTTGCGCCTTCTCTGATCAGTAATACTATGTGAGAATATTTCGACTCTTGTATGTTAATCAGAGATGCTAGGTCCAACGTATGGAAATAATCTGACATGTTGGTCATTACTTTCCTGTTCTGGCGGGACGTAAACACGTACGCGACAAGAGCCACTGTGAGCAGATTTGCGTTTTTACCATTTAGATGGTTTTTAAGATTTCCACTCTGGAGGGTGGTTTCATTTTTTCGCGTTTTTAAGCCCCAAAAACACTGTCGCCGTGTAAACGAAGGCACATCCGATAAAATATTTTTATGTTTTCACCCGGAATCGTTCTTGTGTAAACAGGGCCTGACATGCAACTTTTAATATCTCACAGCTGCAACAGTTTAACCCATCTCGCAGACCTGGTTCTTAACCAATAAGAGATGGGTTTTAGTAAAACTTATTTATTAGTAAAGCTCCTTCGGTAGAGGCTTTTTAACAAGTGTTTAACTTGTTTTTAACTTAATAGTCCCTTCTACTCAGGGGATTGAAACTAATATAGAAAAATAATTGTTGTATTTACAATTTATTTAACTTTCTACATTTTTTAAACATACGCATTCACTCCTGTCTGGTCACATTAACAATTGAGCATTACAAGAATAATTTAAACACTGGAAAAAAAATTCTCAAAGATGTAAATAAAACGGATTATTGTATTATATTTTACATAAAAATAGTTCCTACTTCGAAAAGATCATATTTAATTATTTGCATTGCTGGCATTTTCTTTGTAATTTGTGAAATTTATTAGCAATTTATAAAACGTTTCTACACCCTTTTCTTTTAGTGAATGGTGGAATTTTATTTCAAAATGGCAAAATTTGACAGAAAGCAGTTGAGTAGTTTGCATCCCTGAATATTACTGTCTGTCGGTCATATTATTTAACTTTAATATCAGTTTCCAGATATTGAATATATAGCTATATCTCTCCTCACAATCTTTAACCGTTAAAAGTGAAGTTTGAATTCCCGCTCAGTTTCTGTGAAAACGTAAACTCCGCCTCCTTATAAAATTGACGAGTGCTGTCAATGCTTGAGCACCAGCCTGAAAATTATCCTAACACACACTTTGGCCATATCTGATTTGACCTGTTTCCTGGACCTCGGATGAGCCGTTGGTTTCGTAAGTGTATCGATACATCAGCTCGGTTTCTTTATCAGATATATGCTTCTGTCACTGCGTGAGTTATCAGTTGGCACTGCTGTGAATGACCGACCTCTGTGTAATATCAATTAAACACTTGTGAGGAATGACATGTGAACGTGACCGCCATGTTCTTGGCGAAACGCGCGATATGGATTCTGTTCCGTGTTAATCTCAAGTTTGAGGTGGTCTGGTGATCTTATTTGCTGCTGTCCGGGTTGATTTCAGAGTGATTTTTATTATCGGTGTGTCTGTTTGTTTGTGACTGTATAGCTGAATGTGTTTCTAGTATTCCCTCTCTGTGATCTTAGACTCTTGAGATATGAAGATATTCCTCATATTTATTAATGAATTATGATAGAGATATTCACGCTTGTAGCAGATAGTGAGAGAATGAAAAAAATCGAATCTTGCATTGCGTCGGCTGCACATTTACCGTTGTTTGGCAAGTTTTCGCGGGCAATTTCCAATCATTTTAATAGGAATAGCCTACACGCGATTGGGAATTTTGATTGGGAGTTTTTCCATGCATTTTTCGCTTTGGGTTGATATGGTAATGTTATTTAAGTGCAACAGTCTTGTTCTGGAAGTAGAAACTTGATTCATTTTCATCATTGGGAAATTTCTTTTTAAAGATAACTTATAAACCTTATACGGCCTTATTGTGAGTTACGATTGTTAAATTATGTTTCTGATGATATGATTTGTTTCTGTTGAAAACGTCAGGCAGAATTATTTTAGCTTGGTGTTTAACAGCGAATTTGTAGTGAAAAAAAAACCTACATTACCCAGGATGCTGTATACCAATTCCACCAATCAGAGTAGAAACAAGCTAAAGCACCAAGATATCTCTTTATGGAATTAAGTCCTACACTTTAAAAATATTCAATATGCTTATTTTGCTATAAACTTATATATACAATCAAGATTTTTAAAAAATGTGCAGTCTTAAATTTCTCCCAGTGTTTTTCATTTGATCATGGTGTGCAATGCTTCATGGAATTGTAGTTCTTTCCCTCACTGAATACATAAGCTTGTACCTTTGTACTTTTGTCCGAATAGTTTTTGCTTTCAATCAAAGTTTGTAATTTTATTTTTTACCTCGTAGCTGGTTGGCTTGGTTAGTGGCTTATAACACTTTTTTTAAAAATCCCTATGGGAGAAATGAATGGAAAAAATACTTCCGGGACTAGCGCCGTTGAAAAAGTAGGCGGGCACTAATGATCTATTGACCAATAGAATTCTGCTTTGTTTGAAGATGACTTTTGTCGCTGTGCTTCAAACATCGACACACTATTGACAAAAGAAAATGGACCTTTTTGCCTGCGAAATTTCGTTTAGATGTGATATTCACGTGTTAATCATTCCAGAGATTCCACGTAATCACTAAAATACTCCCGTCGATACTCTGACAACATGATGCCGATCCAGCAGATATCCAGGGCATTTGTATTACTTTGTTTTTTGTTTGTTTGTTTTTAATCTGGAAATCTCTGGATCAGGTGTTTCTAATTGTTTTCAGAATCTGCTGTCTGTTGGTAATAGGAATGTTAATGTGTAGTGTTTCATATCTGAAGGCATAAATGCACTTTAACTTTAATTTGATACAATAACACTAATGATGTAAAGGATGCTTGATTGGCTCGTTCCGCCCCTTTAGTTTCAAGAGTTCTAGTTTGTTTTGCTGGAAAAGTCTGAATGATGTGATCTCAATTCCAACAAGCAAACATAGTTATTAAACAAACATTTATTGAGGATGATAGTTATTTTTTTTGTTGTGAAACTAAAATGTGATATCAATAATGTGATTTTCATGATTAAGTCTGTGTGAAGATTCATGTGATTGCTAATACTAATGTGATGCATTATGAACATGTCTGTTTATTGTATACACATTTTTCGTAAATAGGAAAGGAGTCTGATCTTTGTTTATGGATGCTGGACATGTAATATTTGTGTATGTCAGATGCTGTGGTCAAAAGTTTTGTGCAAATATTTGCATGATTAATGACATCCTTTGCTCTGCAGTGAGATACAAACGTGTAAATCATAAAGTAATTTTATTATTTCATCAAAGTTCACAAGGAAATGACGTCGACTACAGTGATTTGAGCTCTAGAAAGTGCTGAAAATAGAAATAAAACCCCAAAAAACCAACAACAAAAAACAATCACAGTTAATACAAAAACACAACTGAGGGTCCATAAATCACAAGACAAACTCAAGAACATGCAACAGATCATGTGACCAAACAAACATCTAACGCAACAGTGCATCACCGTCATTACATCATCATAAATGACACACACACATATAGCAAAAATAACACAAGATCTTTGCTGTGAAATCTGTTTAAATTCTTTTGCTAGCCAACTGTTATTCCTCAGCTTGTCTACAAATGCTGCTTGTTTTACCCCGAAAGACTTCCGGGAAGTCTGGAAGATTAAGTCAGTTTGGCAGTTTATATTTGGGGTTTCAAGTGCAATATTAGTCTATGATGCTTCAGTTCCAGCATATATAACAGAGCTTAAATTTACAAAGCCCCCCAAACCCGTCAAGATCATGTTCAGACTTGTATTTCACCCAGAAATCAAATGAAAATTATTAGCGTAGTAAAAATTATGTTTAGTTTTAGGATTTTTTCATTGCAACTTTAATGCGTTTGCCCCCTAAACTCTTTAACTACTGCAAAACAAAAGTGATATTTGACCATTTACCTATATTAAAAATGAACGCATACACTTAGACAGCAGCATAGTGCCGGCCCACATTACATAACTCTCTAACTCAGTTACAATAGCCCAAACTAAATCTGAAGCTAAAAATGTAAAGCATCAAGAGCCCAGCTAAATTAAACACTGATCATCATAATGGTGACTT
This sequence comes from Hybognathus amarus, assembly GCA_030378365.1. NCBI lineage: Eukaryota > Metazoa > Chordata > Actinopteri > Cypriniformes > Leuciscidae > Hybognathus > Hybognathus amarus. The sequence continues at coordinate 133,040 of JAQIUQ010003262.1, forward strand.
CAAATTTGTGATTTCAGGTGATCAGGTATCTTCAATAATCAACAATCATCACTCAATCACTTAATTATCTCATTAATTTAAAACTGCTTCAGGGTTCATTCAACACTCTTGAGTGTGGTCTCAAATAAAGTCCCAGGACAGTTAATTTAATACTGGAGTTTTTGCTGTGTACCAGGTGTGGGCTGGATCTGGGCCGACACTATGTTGCAGTCTGGAAAATAAACAGAAATATAAGAGCCAAAACCAGTCACAAGTGTAGACTGCGCATCTCTGGATTCGAACGTGTTCGATTCTGAACTCTGTTCACATTTCAGTTTGAGGATGTCAAACCATCATTTCACAATCTCTCTCTGTCTCAGACGTCTCATTTAACCAGAAAACAAATGCTACGCAAGAACACAAGCATTGGCAAAAAAGCTTTAAATACCCACGCTATTGAGCCTAAAACAGAAAAAGTACTGTGAATTGGCACTGAGAGCGTCAACAATGCAACAGAAACGTGTGAGTTGTGTATTTGCATTTGTGCGCTTGCGTTTGGAGTCTGTTTCTAAGCGTTTCTGTACTGGCAACCCGTCTTCCGTCGTGTCAATAGCCTTGCTCCCATGATGCTCTGCTCTCACAGCATTCGTCTCTAGGAGCTGATGATCTGGCCTGACCAGGTCTCGTGTTTGGTCCCGGGCTTCAGGTGTGTGAGGAGCACCTCCACGGCCTGGACCTTCACGTTCTTGGCGGGACGGCACAGACCTTGTACGTGACCTCGTCCCCCTCCATAGGAACATACTCTCCTTCAATACTGCGAGAGAAACACCAGTGGGAAAACAGTTTGACACAGTTTCAATTCACAGATTGTGTGAGCTGGTACTGGTTCAGTGTTATAGCCTCGTGAGACCATCCTGATCTCTGCGAGCTTTCAAGGTTTCACTCGCAGATCAGTCTGGATACTTTCCGTTAAAGAAAATTTGGGAGCAGTTCACCAAACGAACGTCCAATCAGCGTTGGCCTTGAGGCGGGTTGAGGTGTGACGCAACGAGAAGCGCGACAGTTCAGTCCAGAGTCACATGGTGGCTTCAGCGGATGAAACTAGCATCAGCGTGGCTATCGAGCAAGTTTTATCGGAATTACAGAGTATTTCCTCACTGAAAGAAGAGCAAAACACTGCTCTGGAGGCTTTTCTCAGAGGAAAAGATGCTTTTGCTCTTCTCCCGACAAGAGTTGCTCTGATTGGTTGATTTGGCCCGTCTATCACTAACATAGGCCAATCAGCTAACCAGTATTTTCGCCCCTTTCCAAAACTACTTCAACGGAAGGTTTCCAGATGGATATGCGGAGCAAATCCATCTGGCGGAGTCAGGTTATCAGTGTTACCCCTTTCCACCAAAAAAGAACTGGTTCGGAACTGGTGCTGGTTCAAAGTTGGTTCAACTTGCGAACCCGTTCAGAACCTGTTTGTTTTTCCACTGACTAGAGCACCCAGGGAACGACGTCATTATGTCACTGTGTACGTCGCCATACGTCTTAGCTAGAAACGTTTGCAAAGTACAATTGAAATATGTAAGTCTTTTAATCTTTTCGTTTGATATGTAATCTTTTCAGATAAGTTATGTACCCCGGTCTTGTGTCTTTTTTCTTTCCATTTATTTGTTCTATGTTTTCAAAAAAAAAAATAGAAACGCTTGCGCCAACTTCAAGCATAACAATTACAAAGGCGGACTCCATCGTGTTTCTGCAAATGTTTCTCCTGGCTTTGCGATCCTATATTATGGTCAGAAAAGATGTTTAAACACATCTAAACCCGCCCCAGCCCCCGACGTAAGTATGACATGGTAAAAGAACGGTTCTAGTCCAGCAAAGAGTTGGTGCCGCTTTGGAACCAGTTTTCCCGCCCGAGAACCGGTTCTTTGGCTGTTGAAACACAAAGAACTGGTTCGCGCGCAGGCACCGGCTTCAAACCGGCTCTCAAAATGCTTTGGTGGAAGAGGGGCTTGTGTGAGCTGGTACTGGTTCAGTGTGTGAACTGGCACTGGTTAAAGTGTGTGAGCTGGTACTGGTGTTGAACTGGGACTCACTCTGAGATGTGCACGAAGATGTCCTCTCCACCGAGAGCCGGTCTGATGAAGCCGTGACCCTGCGAGCGCGAGAAGGCTGTACACACACCTTTGAAGACGGGACCCGCGTTCCGCACGCACAGTCCTGCACAAACACACACACAAACAATCTCAGGACAACTCATAGCTGTTTATGTTTTGTCCAATTGGTGGCTAATTCATACGAATATGTAGGACTATGGAAGTAGTACATACGGGTTACGCTCATACTATATTGAGCATACTTTTTTTAACGGTCATGAAGTAGTGATGGGAAGTTCGAATCACTAGGTGGCAATATGCAGCTGTGACGTATTGTGCCGTAGAGTGCGGAAAGAGCGATAAAAACAACACGCTGTTCCAAGAACAGTAAACAAAGCAGAATATCCTTATCCATGTTTTTTACATTTAGTTCTTGCTCGTTCCAAACCTTGCATGCAATGGCAGGTGCAATGCTTTTCTTCTTCTGTCCTTCCAAGCGAATGTCCTGTAAATGATACGGCTCAGTGCTGCCCTCTGGCGTCTGCTAGAGTATAGAAAACGCAACTGTTCTTCGTCCATCTGCGCAGAAAATTAAGTAAACGTCTAAAATGTAGCGCTTGCGTTTTCTTCATTCCACTGATCTGCGTCTCACGTTTTTGCCCACAAAAATACATTCTGTGTGAATGGTCCCATTAGTGGTGCAACAGTTCTTGAGAACTGTTGCACCACTTATCTAAAACCGTTTGTTTACACGACAACGGCGTTTTGGACGCCTGAAAACGCAAACTTCAAAAAACATGTTTCAAAGTGCACGTTTCTGAAAACGTGAATCTCCGAAGACAATGACGTGATGCACATGCATATTACGTGTTCAGTCTATAGTGTTTCATCGCCATCTAGTGGCCTGATGACAGAATACAGCGTTTTTTATTCATTTTCGCGGATCTGTGTGAACGGGAATCGTTTTGACAATGGTGTCGTCTGTAGGAAAGGAAAAACTTCTCCGTTTTAAGCATATCGTTGTTGTGTAAACGTACCCTCGACGTTTGTCCAGCATGCAAAGTGTTGTTAAGGTTTGTGACTCATGTGTGCTTGACTTACGCAGAGTAGGTGCGCGTGCGTTTGGTAGGCAGGGGGCTCGGTAACTCCCCAGGCTGTGGCGCGGCTCTGTCCCAGACGTGGCTCCCCTCACGCAGGAACGGGAATGACAGCGACAGCGGCGCCGAGCGCGGAGAGCGCAGGGCACGCGTCCGTTGGGGACGACAGCTCCGGGTCCGCCATGATCCAGTCTCTCTGAATGCTCTCCAGATGCTTGCAGAACACGACCTGCTGTCTGAGAGAAACACTAAACTCAGGCATCCAGTGCAAGACTACTCTCAGTGACTCTCACTTTGAATGCGTACTTTGCTCAATATTTTTTTATTTGCAGGGGCACAGATTGTTCTGTGTGTATCGACATGCAGGAACACAGCTTTACTCTGCCCGGCACAAAGGCTCTGTGTGTGTGTGTGTGTGAGTTTACATGCAAGACGGTTTGTGCCCAGGGCGCTAGGGTGTGTGCCCAGTTCCTCGCGCACAAAACCCTGCATTGTGTTCATTTAGGCCTTAAAGAAACCAAGGAACCGCTCCAAGATACGAGTGAACTATACATCACTTGTGTATTTGTATCACTTCTACATCCAAACACTATATCATACTACATGAAAACTTTTTTATATTTCATATTTCTTTGGTTGTCATCCTGTTTAAGTGACAGAAAACAGTTTGCACAGATTAAGGGAGTCTCACTTAATCACGGTGTTTCACAGGGGTCAGTGTTGGGTCCACTTTTATTCATTATCTAATTATTTTACTCATTTATTTATTATTTCTTGGTCATATTTGGACAAAGAGGCCTTAAAGAACACAAAACCAAGATCATAGTTACCTGCACGTCTGATCACTTCTACATTAAAAGGCTAATTTCACAATCGCATACCATAGAAAACAGTTTGTGCAGATTAAGGCGAGACACTGCAGGCACTGTTTTTTTTTCATGTATCGGTCAATTTTGAGATTTTGGGCTTTTTTAGCTTAATTATAAGCTCTATAAACTCTAACATAGTTTATTTAATAATAAGCATACAGTAATTGTGTCCCAAATTACAAATTATACACTATGTTCTACACTGTAGTGTATGACATTCAGATAGCTTGTTTGTAATTTAACATTTCACACTTAATAAGTGCGTCATCTGGGTATTTAAAGTGCACTTATTGTTGGAATCTGAACACACTACCACAACGGCTTAGTGCACATGTACACAAATTGGGATGCATGAGAGGTTATTAGCAGTTCTGTGTAGGAAAGAGATCAAACCAAACTGTACATCAGTTGTCAGAAGTTTATTTATAATGTCAAGGTTAAAAGTGTCTGTAAGGTTTGTGCGCAGTGACGCGTAATCTGTCCTCGTGACGTCAGAGTCGCTGGTTCTGCTGTTATTATGCAACACGCGACGTTATAGCGTCATCACGTACTATAAAATTCCAGGTCACAGCAAAAGAAAAATCACAAGATTCACAATCACTGTCCTACTCTTGGCTAAAACTGGATCAAATGTGAAATTACATCACTTAAAATAATAAGAGACAGAACTAATGGAATTCTGACCTGAAATACCGCGGCAAAAATGACCAGAACAGAACATTATACACACATTCCGTTAAGAACGTTTGAATTATGCTATTATTTCCCCAGGTTCCGTTCAAGTCACCGTCACCCGATTCCAGAATGTTCTTGACGGAGGGCAGGGATTGTCCCTCGAAACCTGTCGGCTGAGTTGCTAGACAGCATGTGCGATTATTAATAACACAATATAGGCTATATCATGCTGCCTATATAGGGAGCAGGTTAAGTTTTAAAGCACGTACGGTCGGTGCTCTGAACAAAAGGTAGGAGACAGGACCCTTAAAAATATAAGCACTAATAATATTTGATTTTAGATTATAGCCTATAGTTATTTTAATAGCCAAAGCCTTACGGAAACAAATGCGTACTAATAAAGATGGAAACGCGCCAGAAAAAATGGAGCAAATGCAGAAACTTACAGCTGGAGTTCGCAGATGCTTCTGTCCCGTCCTGTCGAGCGCGGTTATATAAGATGAGGTGAAAGACACGGCGTGACTCCGCAGTGAGAGTCGTGTGATGGAGATGGAGGAGATCCCCGTTAACACGCGTTTACCGGGAGAGGAGACGCGTTTACTGAGGCAGCGTCAGCGAATCCCGGAAAATTAGTCACTCCCGTCAGAGAACTATCATAATGTCACGAGAGATTATGTAAACAGAAGTCAGCTGACACAATCAATCAAAACAATACATTTAAAATAGAATATGTATTGTTTTGTAATGTACGTAATGTACTTTCTATAGGGTTAGGGTACGATTTGGTGAGGGTTAGTTCCATGTAATTATGCGTAATTTACAGTTATTATTACTATGGTAAGTACATGTAACAAGGACACTGTAAAATAAAGTGTTACCTAAACTATGAACGTGCAATATATTTATATTTAAAAACAACACTTTAGCTTGTAAAATTTTCCAAATATTTTATATTCAAATTTTCAAAACAAAACAAATCCAAAAACCATATACATGACCTCACAAAAATATTCAATTCAGCATCAAAAAAAGACATTTTTTTCTTTCAAATAAAACTGTATTTATCTATAAAGTAAACTCTGTAGGTCTTAACAAAAAAGTAATTCAACTCAAATGATCTCAATCAACACATAATCCCTTTTCCATCATTACAAACAACTCTTCGTTAAGTGTCTCCGACTGGTTGACAAAATCTGCTCACTGATTGGTCCACAGATCTTGAGTTCATGAAGGAGTACATAAGTGTTGTGAAAAGCTGAGCTGATGTTTCTCAGTTTATAATCACAGAAGAGACCGTTAACTGTTCCACCAGGACAAAAGACCTAGCCCCGGTTCACTGACGGATCCCTGGCGAAGAGAAGAACAGACGTTAGTCGCTTTGTTATCAGCAATTTATCGACACATCCAGGCTAACGAGCTAACGTTCTCATTAAGTAATAAAAACAGATTTTCTTGATTGTGTGAGAATTAGAGAAGAAAAAATGGAATGTTCAGTTTTATCATTTTGCTCACGTTCTTGGAATGTTACTTTTGAATGTTCTCAGAATATTCAGGAACAGGTAACTTAAAAAAAAAAAAAAAAAAAACCTTAGATAAACGTAATTCTATGTATATTTAGTTCCCTCACAATGAGTGTGTATGGAGCCTCTTTCTGCGTTGTAGTGTCCTCCGCTCCTACGGGTGGCGCTGTGGAGCCGGCGGCGCTCGGCGCTTCTTTCTCTGTGCTGGGGCCGGTGGGAGACGTGTCGAGGAAGAGCTCGTCCACGACCCGGAAGCGGATCTCTTCGCCCTGGTCCATGTAGAGGTCGTGAGTGCCTCCGTCCGTCTCGTACTCCCACATCCACACCTGCTCCGCATCATCACTGCGCCGACCGTGAAGGAACAGTACAAACTCACTTCAGCTCATTTACTACAAATACACTAGAAAAAATAATAATAATAGATATAGATATTAGGGCGGTGCAACGGTTAATCGCGATTAATCGCTTCCAAAATAAACGTTTGTGTTTACATAATATATGTGTGTGTGAGTGTGTGCTGTGTATAATTACACACATGCATGTAAACATTTAAGAAAAATTTGTTATTTTATATATATATATATATATATATATATATACACACACACACACCTAAAGGATTATTAGGAACACCATACTAATACTCTGTTTGACCGCCTTCAGAACTGATTTTACCTCTCTCTCTCTCTATCTAAAATATATGTATATATATATATTTTTTTTTCTGTATTTATAGAAAATACGTTAAATATATATAATATATACAAAAATATTAACTGTGTTTTAGAAGTGGTTTTTCAGGATACAATTTAGCCGGCTGCTGTAGTGACTCCGGCGGGATTATGATGTCATCGAAGAATCCGAAGGCTCACTGTGGAATCGAAACACATAAACGGATTATTTATAATGATCTTCCAATGCTTTTTGAATTTTTCCATTTCCACGTAGGGAATTCCAATGAATCCATTATTACGTTAAACAAAGTTCTAATGTTCCAAATCTACTGTAACCATGAGCATGTGAATGACAGAGTTGTTTAAGTATCACTATCATTTTAAAGAATTTTTTAGTTTTAGGTTTTCCATCAATTTTAAGCTTAAAATAAAAAAAATTTTCCCCCCAATTTTTTTTTGCTGTCAATTTTTTCAGCAAAATAATTTTTATTAATTATTTTTATTTAAATATATTTTTTGTTATTTTAGTACAGTTGATTGATTAAAAAAAAAAAGTTTAATATTTTTTAAATGGTTTTCGTTAACTATAACAACTCTGCCATTGCAATACAGCGCGAGAGCAAAGCATCATGGGTATTGAGTATGTCCTCTCTCACCGTGAACACCCTCGGAACTGCAGCCTTTAATCTTTCCCACCAGGATTCGCGTCCAGGAACGGGTGGAAAACCACATATCGAAAGTGAACTGCAGGAGAGAAGAGAGAGAGGTAGAGGATTTGCTTCGACCTCCAGAATACAGTGAGTTATGAAGCTGTTGCTATGACACTGTTGCTATGTACCTTTGGTATGAGACGCTCCGTCTCCAGGAAAGATGTAGGAATCCTCCAGTTTAGTGATGTCATACAGACAGATGCACAAGCCCACGTTATACACCACCTGCAGACACATGGAGGAGGTCACACAGGATAATGATTGATAGTTTGTTTTCAAAACTATTTTTGGCCATTTATGTATTTAAAACAATAATATCTTAGTAAAAACCCAGTAAGATTGTAAATCTTACAATCTCTAGTTTTCATATTTGATGACTGTTTTTTTTTTTTAATAAAGTAATTTGCAACAAGAATATTTCATACTCCTAAGGCATGTTCAGGCCTTTATTTTGAAATAGCGATGAACATGAAAAAGCATGAAAGATTGGTAGAAACCTCAGGGGTTTTTTTCATGCCAAGAATTAAAAAGATAACACCAATTCTAATTTTTAATAAAAGAAAAATTATGGATTTCTCGAATTTGTGATGCGGCTGCGAGCTATGACCACTTATCAGTCCGAGTTCTGCACAGATATATTTTACGACAATTAAAGCATTATCAACAGAATACAAGAAAAAAAGTGAATAAATTTGCCAACGACATACAAAAAAAAAAAGAAAGTTAGGAGGAAAAAGAAAGCAAAGAAGGGTAAGAAATTATTTTATACATCAATTAGGCTTTTCTTCAATTAGGCATTTTCAAATTGAAACGCTCTCACTTTCTTTTTTACTTAAGTTTAGAGCTGAAAAAAAAAAGTTTAGAGCTGTGAAACAATTAATACAGATTAATCACATCCAAAATAAAAGTTTGTGTTTACATAATATATGTGTATGTAGTGTGTATAATTATTTTGTATATATAAATACACACACATGCATGTATATATTTAAGAAATATTTGCATGTATATGCTTTATATATATATTATACAAAATTAATATTATACATAAATATAAATATTTGATCTATTAATAACACATTTTTCTTAAATATTTACATGCATATGTGTGTATTTATATATACAAAATAATTATACACACTGCACACACATATAATATGTAAACACAAACTTTTATTTTGGATGCGATTAATCGTGATTAATCGTTTCACAGCTCTACTGAAGTTGAAACGGTTTTAAAATACTTTATTAAATCTTTACTAAATAAGTCAAATGCAAAGTCAAATTACCAAATTGCAAATGCAGAATTACGGAAATCTGCAAGAATTATGTTAAATGACGTACTTTATGTATTCAATCTTTTTCATCTCACTTTATTAACCAATATCTTTGCTGCTGAACCTCACCTTCATTTGAAAAAAATAAAAACAAACAAACAAACACAAAAGCAAGCCCAGCTAAAAAACTAACACGAAAGTAACGCGCGTTACTTTCATTACATACCGGAATCAGTTACTCTTTCAGTGATTGAACGCAATATACAGCGAATGCAATATTGTAATCCATTAGCTTTTAAAAGTAACTCTTCCTAACACTGGAAGCATTTGTGTGCACCCTGGCTCAGTGATATGTGTGCTGAGTGTCTGTCTTCACCTTGTTGGCGAGTTTCTTGTTGAGCTCTTCGGCGATCGCGTCGTTCAGCTGCCGATGGAAACTCCACGGAGGAATCCGGACCGTGTCCACCATCTCCACCAGCACGAACATCCTCACCCACAGCCACAACCAGACCCGCTGAGGATCTCAAACTGACACATGAACAACACCCATCAGCTACTGGCTCATGAGTCTATCTGTAAGGTACGTGATGTTGTTCTGCTGTGGTTTCTCTGTCATATTAACGTTACCTTTCACTCCTCCTGAAGTTCCGGTAGCCCGTGTGTGTGCAGACCGATGTCATCCAACTGCTCCAGTTTATACATTTACTCTATTAATAATCCCAAAACACTCATGATTTGAGAGCACAGCATGACAACAGCTACACATGTGCCGAATCACGACAGCGGCTGGCGCTTTACGGCACTGACGTCACGTGACAACTTTCTGTGTAAAAACGAAATAAATAAATAGAGTTCCTTTTTTATTATGAAATGTTATTCTTAGTTATTATACATATCATGAGAGATGTTTTTTATTCATTCAAACTTATTTTGTTCTTGGCTAAATGGGTACATTATTTCCTGCTCCCTAGCATAGATTTGTCATTCTGTATATATTTGTGCTATAATAATAGTAATTAAAAAAAACTATTTTTATTTTCTAAAAAGATGTTGATGCATAGACTATTTAAAGTCTCTCCTATGCTGTAATAGTTTGGCTATAATAAAATATCATACACTGTTGTTCATTTCAGAATGTCATGTAGCTATTGTAACTTTATTATAGGCTACTTTTCTTTATGCCTGTAAGTGTTTTTATTTTTATTTATGTTTTACAGGTGGTGATTTTATCTCTAAGATTTGTTAGATATTAATATCATATGCCATAAATATCTTATAGTTGATTTTAAGGCATTTGGGCTGAGCACTTAAAGGGATAGTTCACCATTTACTCACCCAAAAAAAAAAAAAGATATTTTGAAGAATGTCGGTAACCAAACTTTTTCTGGTCCCCATTAATGGATATAAAAATAACTATGGAAGTCAGTGGTGCACCACAACTGAGAGATTACCGAAATTATTTTAAATATCTTCTTCTGTGTTCAGCAGAACAAAGAAATGAATGTTTGGAACAACTTGAGGGTGAGTGAATCATACTTTAATTTAATAACGCACTGTCCCTTTAAATGAGCTCCTTTGACTCTTCTTCTGGCTAAAATTTGTATGTTTACACATATCTGCAGTCTTTTAAATGATGATCCAGTGTTTGTGCAGCTCCAACTGAAACCCTCTGCTTCTAGACCTGAGATTCATCAACCACAGGCTATATTTTGCATTAGCACTGCTGTAATAAAACATGTTTATTAACACAGTTGATTTCTGTCAGAAACACATCAGAGACTGTGTAAATGTTTAGACACTTGTGCAGCGCCAGCAATTCAAATGTCAGTTTTATAACAGAGAGGATATTTGGGTAAGCATGTGAACATTATGGCTGAAATAATTCTTTACAATGTCTTATAGTACGATTTATGAGACATCTCTTAGATATTTATGGAAACAAACAAATTTGGTAACACTTTACAAGATGGTTCGTTGGCCTTAGTTAACATGAACTAATAAAAAACTGCACTTCTTTAACATAATCTTATATCTAATATTAAGGTCAACATTTACTAGTACGTTATTAAAATCAAAGGTTGTATTTGTTGACATTAATTCATGCCCTGTGAACAAATATGAAGAAACAATGAACAGCTGTTTATTAACAAAGATTAATAAATACTGTAACAAATGTATTGCTCATTATTAGTTCATGTTAGTAAGTACATTAACAATGTTAACTAATTAACCTTATTGTAAAGTGATTGGGCTGCCAATAATTTTCTTATGCACTTAATTATTTGTGTTTGAGTTTTTAGGATGATGTCAAGTTACATTTCATTTTCATAGGCGCTTTTAAAGTTTATATTTCACTTTGCAATAGCATGTAGCCTATATTGCTTTGTTATGTTATTTGAAAACTCCATTTCCCATAATGCACGTCGCACACGCTGAAGCAAACGTCACCACGCCCCCTGCTGAGTGGACGCTGCTCTCGACCAATAGCCGGACGCTCCTCGCGTTTCCCACCCAATTGCTACATTGTTGCTATGACATCTTTTATTTTTAGCCTTCCGCAGCACAGCCTCCCAGATGGAAACATTACTTCGCCAAATTAATTAGAGACGAAGTGAAAATAACTATAAACCGGCATTTGTTGAAATAGGAATAACTCTGAGGCAAATAAAAGTTTCAAATCGATATATCTTTAAAATTATAGATAATAAAAGAGGCCTAGTTAAAACATGCAACCGAGTAGCCTAATATACATCCTATACTCGTTTAACAGAAAGCCTTGGCTATATATATACCTATATATATATATATATATATATATATATATATATATATATATATAGCCTATATAGTATGACTTTAGAGCATTTTCTAAGACTTATGACTACTTCTCAATCCGTGCACAGATCTATTACGACAGTAAACGAATTGTCATCAGAATACAAGAGAAAATGTCATTAATGGTAACGAAAGAAAAAAGAAAAATAATAAAGATATGAAAAAAACAGAAGGGGAAGAAATGAATAGTCTACATCAATCAGGCTCGAGTATAGAAATTAAAGGCATTGCAAATAGAAAACGCTCTTGCTTTCTATACTGAGGATGAAATGGTTTTGAAATACCTTTTAATTTTCGAAAATACATGAAACATAGTTTGATGTTGGTGAACATATCTTTGCGGATATACAGTTTGCAAAGTAGATACATTACATTTTAGTAGAGTCAGATTCATAGCGTTCTAAATCAGTGTCATTAAAAGTTCTTGTTACATGCTGCAGAATATCATTATTATTATTAATGCGCGCAGATCTAATCAGTAAGTAGATCCAGCTGAAAACACGTCACCGCGGTGGGCGGGGCGAGCGCGTGAGCTGCGATATATGCACGAGGCTGCCAAACAGTGAAGTTTACACGGGCGCGTGCGGGAGTGGGGAGATGTCACGCCATGAATAAACAAAAAAATTAAATAAAATCTCAACAAAAGTGCGTTTCAGTCAGACGGAACAAAACGCAGCGGTTCTCTGTGAGGGATTTCTTCAACGCATGCTTGATACCCGTGTAATTAATAGCAATCATAAACGCAGGATAGAAACACAAGCTTTGAATCAGTAAGTACTTGATTAATTATTATAAAGAATAACAGCAGAATGTGTTCGTGCTGGGTCGTGTTGCATGTTTTTGTTTTGAATGACTGATAAGTTGCCGTCCATTTTACACTTGAGAGGAAACAAATCTAAAGGTTCAATAATATGATACTAATGCCTATATTTGAGGGATTTGCGTGCAGCTGCATTGTGTTGGCATTTGAATTGATGATAAATGTGTTTTTGCACAGATGTCCTTGGCTTTAATGGTGTGCTGAGAGGACTGAAACAGGCCAAAGGTTTGCAAAAGCTGATTATTTATGTCTCTGCTGTGAGTGTTTAACAGAGCTGCTGTATAAGCCCACTTCATGTCTGACTGACAGAACGAACTTCAGTGAACATGTTGTTCTGTTATAGTTTTTTTTTTTTGTGAGTGTGTATGGAAAAAACCAGGGTGCCCAGGATTAAACCTCTGTGGTTTCTCTTTCAGTTCGATTATTCAGTTTTCATGTTGCATGGGTTGGAAAACACTTTTTTAAGGGAACCCTCAAACACACACACACACACACGGTATCCCTTCAGAACAGTGTGTGCTGCTTTAGTGTTTCTGCTGCCATATGTTACACTCTCATTGTGTTTGAATGTGTTGTGATTGGATCTCTACAAATAATAATAGAAATTAAACTGAGTAAAGATTAATGGGACCTGGTTGTTGTGAGTTAAAGCTGCTGTTTAAACACATCTAGCAGATAATGTGAATCTGCTGGATGTGTTTTGTATCTGATGGCGGAAGTGTAAACAATCAACCAGGATTGTGAATAATTAAAGAATAAATCTATTCAGTCAGACGCACAAATACAGCTGTTTATGTTATGGCATGTGATCAAACGTTGACATTGAGTGACATTGAATGCCCGACATGATTTTTATTTTAATAACTACGCGATCGTTTAGTACATCATATCAATTGTGGATATAAACGTGTAAATTAAAACGACCACCGAGAATATATCGAGCAAAGATGTTTTTGATTTGCAAACGTTATAATTGGTAGCATTATTAATGCGCTGTGAATAAGATAACTACACAAGGAAATAGTCAAATCAGTTTTGTCCTGTCTCCATTTGTCTAACGCGTTTTAATTGTATTTGATGGTCTGTATGCGATGAAATAATAGTGATGGTATTTATGATTTATTGGCCTGTCTCCGTATGAGCGGCAGTGAAACTCGTCTCTTTTATGAATAAACTCATGTATTTCATTACATTGTCATTTACCCGCAGTGACCGTCCTCGTTTATGCCGAAACTCATCGCGGATCCGACTCCATTATAATTCAAACGATTGCAGTGCATTTAATGTGCTGTTTTTTACGGAGCTTATCTGTGTTTTGAAAATGCGGAGGCGTCACATCAACATTCACACGCGTGGTGATGACGCTAAACGCTGTGGCGTGGCGCATGCTGGGAGGTGTAGTTTTTTAACGGTCCTTCAGCAGCACCATTTTATCAGCACTTTCTAAGGTTTCCCCTTTAGTTGTTTGTTCATCTTTAGTTATGCAAATTGTAATCCACTACAAAAAGTATGTGTTGTCATTAGATGAATGGTTTGTCTCATTTTAAAGCGATTACATGCTTGCTTCCATCTCAATTTCATGTGCAGGTAAATAATACGCCATGAACCTTGGGTTATTTTCTTCCTGAAGAAAGTGAACTCTGGCATGTTTAAAATCGTCTTGCTCTTTTTCACTATATGCACTTTACATTTCCCTTTACCAAGTGTGTAGGTGTACCAAGTGCATTTGGTGTTGAAATTTTCCTCTCTTGGCACATGTAATCCTAAGTGCTTTAGCCAATGGGACAGATGAGGGATTTCAGTAAGGATAATCACGGATTGGTACCCTGGCCTCAGCATCTGCTGAAACAAACACGCATGCACACTGACGGTCAGTGAATTGTATATTTATAGTTGTTTAACCAGTCTGTCTTTGTCTTTCCAGAGGCTTTGAAGAAACGGGATCTCGGAGAGCTGCTGCTCAGTCTTTAGACTTTAGCGCCAATTCTGGAGTTTTAAAAATCAACTGGTCTCTGAGAATCACTTTTAAGCAATTTCTAAGCAACAATACAAAAATCAGAGGCCCCTGCTTTTAAATTGACATTTAAGGCTCAGATTAAAGATTTATCTTAATATTTGCAAGAGATGTTAAGACGGCCGTAAGTCCCTGTATCACCAGAAGAACTCCCAAGAAATAATCAAATTCATCATGCATCTGGAGGTGAAGGTTGCATTGAACTTCATCGTGTCCTATTTGTACAACAAGCTCCCGCGCCGCAGGGCTGATCTGTTTGGTGAGGAGTTGGAGCGTATCCTGGTGTCCCGTTTTGAAGGTCACTGGTACCCTGAGGCTCCTTTACGTGGCTCTGCCTTCCGGTGCCTCCATCTGGGGCTCCCAGGGACCCTGTTGTGGAGCTGGCAGCCAGAAGAAGTGGTCTGGACACCGACGAGGTCCGAAGCTAGCGTTCCCCCGAGCTCAGTATTTGGATCGACCCTTATGAAGTGGCCTACCAGATAGGGGAAAGAGTGCAATTAAAGTCCTCTACATGGAGGATCCAGCAGGTTTAAGATGTGAGGCCGAAAGATCTGACCTCATGCTCAATGGAGACCTGGAGTACGAGGAAGTCAAGAATCTGGGCTTTAACCCAGAGGCTCAGGTGTTCGTTCCCATCGGAGGCCAGGTGTCGCCGTCATGCTACCGTCGCTCTCCAGTTCGCCGATTCCACTTTCTACCTCATCTTGCCCAGGGTTGTTCAGTTACGCCACTCCCAGCACTCCCACCAATCCTAGCACTCATTCCTCCAACACATCCACCCCATCTCCGCCAAGCGCCAGCCTCATCTACCCTCCGTCCAGCTCCAGGCCAACACCTCAGCCAATCACCTTTACTACAGCCAGCTTCGCCGCCACCAAATTTGGCTCCACGAAAATGAAGAAGTGCGGGAACCCTGGGGTTTCCTCTAGTCCTGGCGTTGTCGTCGTAGCTCCCCAGCAGAGGATGATCACCCGCTCTCCC
Organism: Hybognathus amarus; assembly: GCA_030378365.1. Classification (NCBI taxonomy): domain Eukaryota; kingdom Metazoa; phylum Chordata; class Actinopteri; order Cypriniformes; family Leuciscidae; genus Hybognathus; species Hybognathus amarus. The sequence continues at coordinate 148,578 of JAQIUQ010003262.1, forward strand.
AACTCCATCTCCCCACCAGGGCTGGTCAACCACAAACCCCTTTCCCTTTCCATGCACTCTTTGGCTGGACCCATCCCAAGCCAACTGTCTCCTAATGCCAAAGAGTTTGTGTTTCCCATTTCCCAGAGGCCCCTCTACTTCGATGCAGAAGTTGCCCCAATCACCCCGTTCCAGGGTCCGCACCCACACGCTTCCTTTGACCCGTTCTCCAGCCCCCCACCAGGCCAGGCTGTGGGAATCATTGGGGCCAACAGTGGGATTTCCTTCATTGATAAGCCTCCATTTGTGGAAGGACTCGGATACAACCTGCAGTACTCCGGCCAGGCCTTTCAACCCGTGGTGCTGGCCAACTAAAGTCTCAGAGCTGAAGAGATCCCAATGCTGAAAGACTTTCCTTTTTCCCCTCCTTCATGGATCATTGTTCCTTACCACCATGACAAATCAAGAGTGTTATGACTACTAACTGAGTATTGCTTGTGATTTGTTACTTTACCAATCATCTGTTTCTTGTTTGATATACATTTTTTTAATTATTATTATTAGTTGGAGTAACCAGCCTCCTGTTACACAAGTGTTATTGCTTTTGTTTTTCAGTAATGAGTCACTTGATTATGGTGTCCCAATTATTTGTCTACATAATCTGATAGTTTATGCTTTGATTGTTTCTTTTCAGATTGATTCTGGGGGAAAAGCTAATATTCTGGGAAGATGCTAAAAGGGATTTCTGGCATGGTGTTCATGTTCAGAAATGACTCTCTGGAGATATCAGCCACGTTAACAGTGCGGTCGCACCTCAGTGGTCATAATTTTGGATTTATGGTAATTTTATGATTTTGTTCTCCGAACCGATGTGGGTCTTGTGCTCATGATTTGCACATTATGTATATTGGTTTAACTTTAGGATTCTCCTCTTCAGTTTGAACGTATTAAGCCAAATCCTGATGAAACCAGCAAGCGTTTGAACCCTTTTCTAGTGCCGTCAGATTGTGGATTGATGTCATACATTTTCACATTCTCTCAAGCTCTCTCGTAAGTTCAGCCACCGAAGCAGAATGATTGGTGGATTGTTGTGCGGGTCTGGTTTCGCTCTTACACGTAGGCTCTCGGCTCAGAAGGTTCCGGTTTAGGAGCAGAGGAGGTTTTGATGAAACACTAAATGGCTTTGAAGGGGTGGGGCACGAGATTAAAGGTCATTGGTGTAGAGACCCTCAGATTACCTTTCCAGCATGTTGAATTCAATGCATTGTTTATTCCAGAGGTCATAAATCGTGGTTTGGGAGAGATGCTCCCGTGAAAATTGCACTTTGTTTTCTCAGTTCCAGGACTCTGAATGTTACCTCATTCCGACTGCAGTGGCTGTGTTGTTAAGTGTTTTATTGTGCTGGGATGGAGGCTTGCGTTCTAGAATCTTGAAGGTTGGAGCCTTATCACGGGTTCCGTTTATGACATCACTTCCCCCTCAGCATTCCGTCCCATCCTGCCGCGTTGCACTTTACGCATCGGGCCTTTTGGAAACTCTCGTAAGGCCTCACAATAAACTCTATATGCTAGATGCTAAAGGTCCTTTTACTTGCCCTTTAATGCCAATTATGTCTGAACTATAGCTTGGTAATGTAGTTTAAAGATTGTATTAAAAAGGAAGGATTTTGGGTGAGACTGTATGTATGTCCTGACCCTGTCGTGACGTCCTCGCTGACGTTGAAATGTGAACGTCAGCTTCGTGAAAATTTCAATCGTTCCATTGATTTCATTTGGGGTGGGTGGGGTTTAGATTTCTCTATAAATGCTATGACTGGTTGTATTTTTACATTTGTTTGTAATTTATTTACAATTTTTCTATATTTTTCGTGTTTTTTCAAAAGAGTTCTCTATGGCATTTATAAAGCAAATTAAGAGATATATACCATGATGACATAAATATGTATATATTTCTTATGTTTGAGATCTTTTGTTTAGTTTCTTACGTGCTGAAGTTATTTTTTCAGAAATAACTATATGAATATAAATATATGCAAGATGAAATGACTAATAAAATGTTTAACAAAGTGCTGAACGTACTTTCTTAAGAAGTCAGTTCATACAAAATGTTTTTGTTTGCCTTTTTTTTCCTGGTTGCTGAAGGATGTTGAAACTCTTGAAGGTTTTTTTTTAATGTTTTAACTTCATGAAGTAGATTAATTATTCCATAGCATGCTTATATACTTTATAAACCCCATACGTTCAGCTAGTGGTTCCTCCTTTGGTCATAATCAATATTATTGACCCTTAAATGTACACAATACAAACATTTATAATTTTGCCAGTCTATTCTAATTGGGAAAACAATTCTAATAAATATGCAATTTGAGAATTTTCTTATAGTGTTGCAATGTAATGCAAAACAAGTTACAGAAAATAACAATAAAAGTTTTCAGGTTTACAAAACAACTCAGAGCTCTTTTTTAAAAATTTGATTAATTTGAATTGGCTTGCTACAGAAAATGGAAATTATTAATTTAGAAAGAGTTTTTTTTACTTGTTTAAAATAATTCAAGTTTAATATTTGACTAGCTTTCTGATGAGTATCCATCTTTTCTCAGCAGGTCATTTGTTTGTGTTTGACACTATAAGTGCAGAAGGAAGACATTTTAACATGTTGTTATTAGAGCCCGACCGATAAAGGATTTTGAAGGCCGATACCGATACAAATATTTTTGGGTTTTAAAATCCGATATGCCGATATATCGGCCGTATATTTATTTATTTTTTTCGAAACGCGCAACAAAACAAACAGATTTCCCTAACGTTAGTTATTTGTAGTTATTTATGAGTTTTAACTAAAATATTATGATCATGCATTTTAAAAAGAAACTTTTTATTTTATTGTCACAACAGAACCGGCTGATGATGGTGGCATTAGATAGCTTTGTGGTTCGCTAGTCTACGATGAGCCATAATTTAGCAATGGATGGCGTCATACTGCAAATTGTAAAACACACATTTTCAATATAACAGGCCAAGGAGAGATGATGCGTCTCATTGCTATAACGGTCACGTGCTATTAAAGAAATACTTCAGTCACATTGTCAAAATTTAAAAGGACAGTCAGTGAACTACACTTTAGCAACGTAACATAATTATTACTAACAAATTCTGTGACTGATGGGGATGTTCTTTTAATTGTTATTCAAGCAACGTATGTCTTGTGACCAACTCAACGAGTGTTGCCAACAGGGACGGTGTAGAGTGCCCTCTGGTGGACATACTATACAACTTCAACACTCATGACATGGTTCAAGAGTGTTTTGTCGTTTTATTTTTTAAATATTCATTTATCGGCTATTATAACTGCCGAATACCGATAATTTGGAAAATGCCTAATATTGGCCGATAATATCGGCATGCCGATATATCGGTCTGGCTCTAGTTGTTATTATGATGACCTGTTCTCAGGCTGTATTCCAGACCAGCTGTTTGAACACCCTTGTCGATAAAGCTCAGGGTCACGACCTCTGACCCCCAACCACAGCCAATCAAGACACTGAACTGTTTACAATGGGTCATTGCAATGTGGTTTTTCAATACAGTTCAAAACTGTTTTTTAATTTTCTTTATTAAATTTCAATTTGAAATATAGCAAGCTTAAATATATTATAATCTCCATTTGCAATTTTTTTTTTCTTGGCTGTTTAATTCTGAGTGTTTTCATTGTTAGTGATTGACCAACACGTCTAGAAGTTTGTGTGTGGCATTTCTTTACCTTCTGTCTGCCTTTTCGGGGTCTGATTCTTTAAAGGACATTGAAAATGGAAGGTGTTTTCTTTCTCTTAGATATAAATATATATATATATATATATATATATATATATATATATATATATATATATATATATATATATATATATATATATATATATAAACTTAAGTATATACATAAAAATATATATATACTTACAGCCAAAAAATAAAATTATATATATTTAGTAAACTCTGGTAATGAGTCAATTACATGATGTCATCAGGAGAAATGAAAGTGATCATGACATTAAAAATGAACAATATCAAATTTAATAAAAAACATTATGCTTTGTTCATGTTAAATAGGTTAGTAAAAATATAATTGTTCATGTTGGTTCACATTGCATTTTCTAATATTAGAACTAACTTGTATAAATCAAATGTAGGCTACATGTAAATGTTTAAATTAAACATGCGGGTGTTTCATTACATGCGTTATACATTTATGTTAATTTATTAACAAGCAACCCGTTAGTTTAGCTTATGAGAAATCTTGAGAATGTCTGACTAATAAAACACTGATTAATTACAAAAAAAATCTTTAGACTTTTATCTTCATGTTTTAAAAATATGATACATGTGCTCGCCTCGAAGACAGAAGTGACTTCATTCTCTCTTCAGGGTCAGACACATTCAGATCATTGTGTCTGAAGCAGATGTTATGTAACGACGCGAGTGTTCGGCTGATTACATCACGCTGAGAATAATAATGAATGAATCCAACGAATGGCGGAGAAAACACACACACACCACTTATACCAGAGGATAGACGTGCAAACCATCTACAAACAAAACCAGGCATATTTGTTTAGAATCAGGACCAGTTCACACAGAACGAGCTCTTCTAATAACCGCAAACGCGGGAAAATGGAACGAAAACGCGTATTTTAATAGCCGAACTTCTTTAAACTTGCGCTTCGCGTTTTTAGAACGCCACGTCATGCGCGAGCGCAACGATTTAACGTGTCAGTCTAGCTCGTGTTTACATTGAATAATAACGGAGCACCGCACCGCTTGAATCGAAAATTGCGTTAAATGTAAACGGTAAACATTCCTGCACAGATGCTCGCGTGCACGCGCAAGGTCATTCATTCATCACTGTCGCCACTGCAGATGCCAAGCACACGTGACGTCACCAGCAACAGCCAATCACAGCGCACATCCATCATGACCTCAACAAGGGTAAGTCATTTATGTCTTCCTTTATTAATATGCATGATACAAGATAAGTCATTCTCATAACATACTGCATAACACGAAAAGTGTCTTTTTATAAAAACAACACATCACTGTTTTAAAAAAAACAAACTTTTTTTTTAAATGTATGTTTTTATTACAGACAAAAACGAGTTTGCTACCTTTGAGCTTTATAGTCTGACACAGTCTGGAGTTAATGTAACAGATTTAAATGAAAACTGACGTCACAATTCAGTTTAAATAAAAAAATCAGCCTAGAAATTCGAACTTCATTAAAAACAGTGACTGACAGGAGAAAGTTTTGTATTGTTTGATTTGAAGAGTGAAATTAAATCAAACAAGAGCAATAAGAGCAGCACGCTACGACTCATTTAAAACACAACAAAAACACCAAAATATGAGACAGTTTATACGGAAGAGAAGGACACGCCCACTGTGACATCACTATGACATCAGCATGCACTAACGACCCGTTAATATGTAATATTTTTGCCTGTAAGTGCTTGTAACCCGTAAACACAATCCTGATTAGCTTTTAAGATGCATTTACATACATATATATCAAAATAAAAATGATGTTTTCATAGATCCTTAAAAAAAAGCACACTTTGTAGTCATGACTTTCATGAGCACTGAAAACAAACCACAAACATAACTAATAATCTCTCAAAATCCAAAAACACTGGAAGCACATTATGACTTTTTGCCATTTAAAAAACGTCCCTTTGAAAAACCAGCTTAAAACTAGTGAGACTAATGTCAAAAAACAATCACATTTATACCACAAAAATGTATCTAAAAATGCATTTTTATTATTATCAATGCTTAAAAATGCAATATTGAATGCATTATTGATTAGAATAAAAAGACCCCAAAAAGATTTTGCACAGAAATCCATTCTGCTTGTGTTTTGTGACTGAAACGTGACGCCGACATTTAAAGTCAAAACCAATAAAAACGTCCACTTGTAGATACATCTAATCTGAGGTAAAGATGAGTCCCGTATTATTGCCCTGGATTAAACCCTGAAAACAAAACAGATCCAGTTCGATTCCTCGCTCACAGTTAAAACCCAACCACCCGAGTCGCGTTTGGGAAAGACGAGCTCAGAAAACGTCCCGGTCACATTATGAGACCCGCCTGGAAGAGCAACGAAACATGGATTTATTTACACACTGCCATCTCTCGGCGTCGTCGATCTGCACTCGACTCTGGAATAAATAAGGTTTATATTGTGTTTTCCTCAAAGAACCTCCTGTACACAAACATAAACAATGTGTCGAGTGCAAACAAGGGGGGAGGGCGCACTCAAAACTAGCCAAAACGAGCCGCGAGGTCACGGCTACTCGGACCAAGCGCTCTCAGACTCTCGTTTTTTACGCCTTATGGACTGGAAACCCTTTTCCCCCGTTCGGACCCACGTTGGCGTCTCCACACTGAATTAGCTCTAAACTCGGGCCACACTGGGGGTCGTGGATGAGGTATGAGGGGTCAAAGGTCATGCTGTGGTATCTTATATGGTGCCCTTTCTCTGTTAGATCTTGTTTGAAACACTATTGAACGCTGGCGTCGGCCACGGAGTGAGTGATGAGTGTCCGGGTGAAGTGTGTCCCTCACAGCGCACCGTACTTGGCCTCGTACAGGGACATGATCTTCTGGCAGCGGCCGCAGTCTTTCCGCAGCTCGGCCACCTCGCGACGCATCGCTGCGTTCTCCCGCTCCAGGAACGAGGCGCGCACCGCGATCTGGTTCTCCTTCAGGCGTCGGGCGTCCCGCGAGCGCTTCGCCGCCACGTTGTTCTTCTTCCGCCGACACCAGTATTTGTCATCCTGCGGGAAACAGATTCAGGTTTAGCTTCACGTGTCACTACATTTACAAACAAAACATGCTGTAAAGATATTCGTATTAATAAGCTGTCTCTCATGTATTATAAGAACACATTTTACATGTGAAGTACAGTCCAAAAGAGTGTCCGCCAACTTAGTTAACACAAACCTATACGGTTTACTTATAACGGAAAAATAAAGTTACAATCAATGGACCAAATCAAGCTGCAACGAGGTGAATCACAACATGACAAAGTTTGATTTTAAGTATTTGATAATCGGTCAAAACGATGAATGCTGTGAACTTAACGAGAAATTAAATAGTGCAAACAATATAATAATTATAAAATATTTAAAGTTAAAGTTGGTTACTGTGAGTATAGAAACAATGTAATTTATGTTCACTGCAAAACAGAGTTATTAGACAGATATTGTTGTTTACAAAGAAATTGCTTTGTTACTTTTGTTTCGTATAGTTTAACTTAAAGTACTAAAATAAGTAACTAGAATTTCATAAAAAAAAATATATAAAAGTATTTAGACATATTCCAAAAAAGATTTTAGTAAAAAAGAAATGACTAAAAATGTAATTAAAATGATGGGAAAATATAAAAATAAAATAAAAACATTCAAAATATTAACAAAAACAACAAAAGTATATTAATGATAATACTGATACAAAATATAAAAGTAGAGATATTTCTCTGCAAGATCATGGACAGTATAGTTCTTCACCAAAACATATATATTATATATTTTATACAATTTACATATAACATATTTACGATATAGGGATATTTTAAAAAATAAAACAAATAAAGACAGTAGTCTTTTAGTCTAGTGAAAAATATAAAATATATAAAAACACATTCATAATATAAATAAAAAATAAAATAGTATATTAATAATTATAAAATAACACTTACAAATATAAAAGTAAAGATATTTCTCTGAAGGATCATGGAAGTAAAGTTCACTAAAATGTAGTTAATATGAATTATTCATTAATCATATATATTATTAATATTTTTGTGTTTTATGTCTAATCTTATACATCTCTATATTAGCAGTAAACTCAAGTGTCAGCTTTATAAACATAATTTGGTTATGAGTCAAGCCAGAATAATGTTCAGAAAACTCTTTTTTTAGAGTTTGTCTCCTAAATAAGGGTATTAAACACATTATATATATATATATATATATATATATATATATATATATATATATATATATATATATATATATATATATATATGAATGAAGATTTCAGATGCAAAAGCCTCTAAGTGCCATTTGAAATTTTCTTCTAAAATGATAATTTTTTATCAAGCTTGTATATTAAAGTTCAGTAATTTCACTTAAACAGCAATGAAGATTGCCTATTAATTGTCATTTAAATGAAATTACTAAACTTAAATATACAAGCTTGATAAAAATTGTCATTTTAGAAGAAAATTTCAAATGGCATTTAGGGGCTTTTGCATCTGAACTCTTCATATATAATTAATATTAATATAAGAAATAAGGTGAACTGATGGATTCAACAAAAGCAGACATCACTGCGCTCACAGTGTGTGTCTTTACAGGCTTCTGAGATTTTCAATAAACAGAGAACCTGAATATTGCACTTGCTTTTTTCGACTTTGAAAAAGCAGCTCATTATTGTGATCAATAAACAAAAAGGCAACATGACCAAAAAATTAAGTTATTTTTCTAATTCAAGGCTTTTTGGGAATAGTTATTTTTTAGCAATAGCTCTAGCTCCACAATGGTACCAAATGCCCACTTTAATTCATCCAGTCAATTCATGACGAATGGAAATCAAATCCAGCTCAACATTTTATGTCCAGTTTTGCCTAGAAATGTCAGATAACAGAAGTGAAACGGATTGCTAAGCGTAATTCATGTGTCGACTGTAATCAGAAGTTATCGACCGGCATCTCAAGTTAATCCACTGATCAGTCAGTATGAATTTTTGTATTTAAATTACGTGTAAAGAAAACCAAGGAGCAAGCTAACATTATAATTAAACTGTCCTTGTCATATTTCCTGGATGACTAGCGACAGATCCAGGTGTTCATAAACACGTTCTGAATGACTGGGTTTGACGTTCTCAGACAGTTTTCAGCCTCACCTTAGCATCTTCGGCAACGAACACTTTCTTGGCCTTTTTGATCATGGGCTGCGGCTTGAGCTCGTCCTCGGAGAAGCGGTGTTTGCGTGGGTTGAAGAGCTCTCCTCCGGGAACGCTGGACAGGACCAGGTCAGTGGGGTCAGGCTGGAAGGAGATGTTCACCTCGATCTCCTCGGGGTCCATCGGGGGCGGCGTCACACGCTCCGACTCCGTCTCTGGAGTCTGCCGGGGAAAACAGAGCGAGTCTGAGAAAACACCACTTACATTCAAGCTATATTAAAGGTATGAATCTCTTTTTTCCACAGGAAAAAAAAACACATTTAAAGATGTCATTTTGGTGATCAAAGATGAGTTTTAAGGAAGGGCAGGGGGACCTTAAAGTAACACTGAAGCAGTTTAAAAGATAATGAGATTAATGAATTAAGTGATGATTGAGCTTTAGTGATGAACACCTGCTGTTAACAAGCAGAATCACTGAAGGAAAGAGAAACACAAAAAATAAAACTGTGAGCCGATAGCATGAACTCATCTCCTCAAGCTCAATGAACCTCTCTTTTGAAACTGTATGTTAACTGCACTTTAAGCGAAGCTAATAAAAGGTAGCCACATTAAAGCTGTTGCTGGGACATAACTAAATCGGTTTAAGAGGAATTAGCATGTTTCTAAAGAAATAACTAGCTATTGTATTATAACATTGTGCAATCAGAGGTATTTACCTGATACAATACGTGCTTGTTTTGTCGCTTCATCATTGCTCACTTCTTGTTCCTCCACGTCGCTCACAGAGAGCAAGTCCTCCTCCTCCTCGTCGTCTCCCCGTCCCGCTCCTCTTTAGGTATCTGTGTTTTTGTTTGAGTATTTGGTGTGGTCTGTGGGTCGTCCTCCTTCGCTTGGCGCTCGGCCTCCAGGCTCTTGCTCAGCTCCTCCTCCAGCGTGACGGGGATCCCGTTCTCCAGCAGGAACTCATCCAGGTCCATGTACTCCAGGTGGAAGGTCTCGCCGTCGGTACGGGATGGTCTTGTCCCAGATGGTGGGCGTGAGCGAGGCGGAGACGCCCCCGAACCGTCACCGCCCCCTGACGTTGCATCGCCAGCCGAACCCTGTTTCTCCTTCTCGATGTCTGCGAAAGAGGAACCACAGTTTAGGCAAGTAGAACAGAATACAAGTTCGTATTATTGTAGACATTTCAATGAGATTACACTGTAGCTTTTCCACCATTAATCAAAATAAAACAAAAAATAGTTATTTTAAAAGAGTTATTTTAATCTTTACAATAAGGTGAATTCATTTACACTAATAACTAACATCAGTTAACCATGAGCAAACCATAACCTAACCATGTTTTACTGTATCTTTGTTGACGTTAGTTAATAAAAATACAGCTGTTCATGTTGTTGTTTGTATATGTTAGTTCACATTCATGCATTAGCTAATGTTAGCTAACAAATACAAGTTTGATTTTTATAAAGTATTAGTAAATGCTGAAATTATCATTAACAAAGATTAATGCTGTAGAAGAGCAGTTCATTATTAGTTCATGTTAAAGGGTTAGTTCACCCAAAAATGAAAATTATGTCATTAATGCCTCTCATGTCTTCCCAAGCCCATAATATTTTAGATTTAGTCCGAGAGCTTTCTGTCCCTCCACTGAAAATGTATGTATGGTATACATGTCTTTGTCCAGAAAGGAAATAAAGACATCATCAAAGTAGTCCATGTTACATCAGTGGGTTAGTTTAAGTACGAAAAAGTTTTAAAGTACCTTTTGGTCCAAAAATAACAAAAACTACAACTTTATTCAGTATTGCATTGTCTTTTGGTTCTGTTGTGGATCTGATTACTAGTTACGAGTTGAACAGATTCACATTTGATGGGGGTTATTATCATGTAAGATAAGAATATTATCAATAATGTCCAAAAAGGACAAATGAAGTAAAACCACAAGATGATATTATGTTAATAATGTAAATTATGTTAACAAAAACATTGACGCCGATTATTTGACACCAGCATACAGGAATAAAACTGACAAATCTACAGGTCCTGAGTGAAAACACTAACACTACAGTCGTTTTTTTGTAAATTTACCATTGTAATATAATGGTGTAAATCTTGACTTGAAGACCTGTATTGGTCAAAAAGTTGCAATTTATTTAAGTTTTAATGGAGCATAATGTGTCTTTTTTTCATTTCTGTAAATTTATTCATTTACCTGACACTATTATTCTTTGAACACGATTGATTCATCTTTAATTCACGCAATTGTTCCCAATCTACCCATGTGCATTGTTCCCACACCCTATGAACATTTCATTTCTAGGATTTCCATGACCGTGGGGAACTCTGATTTTAAAATATCATGCTACTTTGGATGGTATCAGATGACAATGGCAACTTGAAATACATATACAGTAATTATGCCAAAATTCATGTACCATGGTGTTTTGATATATGATTCCTCAAAAAATACCATAGTATTATTACACTGAACACATCAAAATAACCAAAATAATAAATGATAATAAAGATCCATTGTCTAGTTTTAATTATTTTTAACAACAAAAAGTACCATGCACCAGATGCAGTTTATTCAATTGGGCATAATATACAATTATGTTTTTTATTCACATGTACACCATATTTGATGCAACTTGTAAAAACATGGATGTGATATTATTATAGTAATGTCTCGAGGTATTTCCATCGTATACCGTCAATAAACCAGCACTTTATCTGAGGGAACTTTGTGTTCTTTTAAGGAACCAATGAACGCGGCAGCTGTGGAGGTGAAGCCAAGTACACGACTACAAACACACACAACGAACACAACGATCTATAGCCAATTTATTTCACATATTAACATGTTTTAAGGTCCTTACCGTCGTCTTGATCCGCCAGTATATTCGGAGGCGGAATATTCATGATCTTCTTTAAAACAAAAGATTTCTGAGAACCAACGACCGCCGTTACCGACGCCTGTCCGGGCATGATTAGTTCAATATTATCGTGAAAAATAGATAAGCTTCGGCAATGTCGCTTATATTCGTTAAACCTCTTGTTCCTGTTTGAGAAACTGCCAAAACAACGCCGTAGAGATCGACTCGATCGTGGCGTATTGGGCAAAGTAATTATATATTCATGAGGAACGCCCTGCTCGAAGCGCTGATTGGTTGTCTGGCCAACGGAAAATTCATATTTAAGTAGACAAGCTCTCCGATTGGTCAACTGTTCATCCGCAGGCAGATCCACAACAATAAGAGGAACAAGGCAAACGCTCATCTATTTTCCGAAAACATACGAAGAATGTCCTTATAATGACCCTGAACCTTTATGCCCTGAACACGAGACACAGGCAAAATAGCCTCAACATCATCATGACCCAACAACATGCATCAACAAGGCACATTATAGCCTATTAAACTACTTTTATTTTCACAAGTGAACGGTAAGGATTATATATCCATGCGACTTTAGAGTGAACTACTTGGTACATCAAAACATCTTCACTACAGTGCGTGTATCTGTGTGTACTCGTGCAGTTGTATTTTTCCGCACGGTGAGCTCGTGCCTCCACACGTGATGTCGGCACGCGCACGCGCCAGGTGGGCGGGGCTTCTGCACGTGCGGAGTACATGCTCTGCAAGACATGTGTATTTATAATCATCACAAAGGTGTTTACCGTCGCGACTCGCGTTTGGTTTCAGGGCTGCTCCCCATAAACCAGATGCTTCAAATAACAAGGACTGGATGGGAAAAACAGGTCTTTGCATTCCACACACCAACTTTAGCCTACATCCTTGGGAACATATTTGCACAATACATAATGTTATGATGTCCTTTTAGAGCTCCAGTCCCCATTAACTTCATAAGATATTCTGCGAATATAATCCTTTTGTGTTTCACAGAAGAAGCAGTCATATGGGTTTGGATAGACACAAGTATATGATGTAAATAATGACAATATGTCCTATTTTGAGTGTACAACTAACCATTACAAAATTTACTGTGGTGTTTTGGTTGGTACTCAAGGTCACCTCAGTATTTAAGACTATATTTGATCCAAATAACTGGTATTAACAAGAATTAAAATGACATCTTGAGTTTAAACAATTGAAATCAGTGCAGAGAATAGCAGAGCAATACACACAGGGTTAGAAGGGAACATTTTGTTCTGTTGCTCTTGAACCGCACTGAAATGAGAGAACGTGTAATGACAGATTAGAAAGAGCATAAGCTTTCACACCGAACACAATGAATGTCAGATTCATACATCAATGACAATAACATTCTGCTACTTGAATCTGCTCCATTTCAGAGAGAACATTGAATGTCTTTAATTAAATTACCTCAGCTAAATCAACCAGTTTCCAGACATGAATGTGATGCAGGATATTATTGTGCTCATGTGTAAATTGCAGAGGATTGACGAGGGCACTTATACTTTATACAACAGTAGTTGGCTATTTATACTCAAATATTTATTTAGTCTGACATTTTAGAGGAATTCAGCTTCTTGTTCCCATACAGAATATTGAATAATGAAAACAAGACTTTTTATTTGCAGGTTCCTTGAACTGGAGACATTTCACCAGATAACACACAGTTTACAGGTGTTTGTTTTTCAAATGTGTACAGCTTTTCAAATCCATTTCTTTAGCTGCACACAAACAGATATATATATTTTTTATATTTTAGATATATTTGTAATCCACATTTATTTGGATCTGTAATCGGAGTTATTTTAATTCTGGTACATAATTAATACATACATTAGAATCTCATCTAATCACCTCGAACTCTTGTGATGCACTTTCATTATTTTATTCTATTCCTGCATCGTATTCACACTACAAGCCCATAAGATACTGTACAACATATGGTACCATTTACAACAGGTGAAAAGCATAAGTTCAGTCTCAGAAAATTCTTACCACTGTCATTATAGATGGACAAGAGGGGATTATCCAGGTAAGTTTTGAAAACGTGTTGGATCTCAATCGGAGTAAAGTCACTCATATTAGCCATGTTGAAGCCCAACACTCAATAAAGTCAGACAAGAAAGCAGAATCTCGACTGATAACAGCAAACTTTGTGTCGCATTTGTAAAAAGAAACGTCATGACCTGCGTGCGTCAGACCACGCCCATCCTCATGTATATGCAAATTAACCATGTGACATTTATCTAGTTCGCTCAACAATAAAAACATAAGTAAACCACTGAGCAACTGTCCATTTGCAATGCAAGTATGTAGCCTAACATAAACAATACTTTTTTTTAAAGAAAATGGGTTTAGAAGCTACATTTCACAAACTATATCAGGGACTATGTTATGAAAATAACAGAATGGAGAACTGAATAATTTTAAATAACTTATGTGCACAAGAAGCCTGAGCCATGATTTTTGCTACTTTTACTATCATTATTATTATTATTATTATTAGTAGTAGTAGTAGTAATAGTATCAGCCTTCGAATCATGGGAAATTCAGGTGGGCCAAAGGCTCACACACAGGCAAATACATTATTTATTTATTTATTTTTAAATAATACAAATTTTTAGCTTTGAACAATTACTTAAAAATATATATATTTTAAATGATTTATTTTGTCATGCATTAGAACTGTATCCTAAAATGAATAAAAATATGCTGATTTCTCTTCAGTTACGTGACGCAGCTACGTTCGTCTTCGCGCCATTATCCGGATTTCGACTTGCAGCGACACATGGCTAGGCCTATCTGACAGATTTCAGAAAGACACATGTTGTCTTTAGAAGGAAAACCAACATATTTGGATTATTATGAAGATATTATCAACATTTTAAATTCAAGTCAACTACGACTGGAGCAGACACCAGCCAAGGTAAGATATGGGTTTTTAGTCTGGCTCGCTGCAGCAGGTTATCAATATTTGCATTATATTTGTGATAGTGGTTTTCCAAAATGTTCATTAGCCACGTTGGATTATGACATGTTGTCGATTCAGACTTTTGTGATATCTATTCGTGATATGGTTGTTATGGGGGCCTGTTGTGCCGAATTCTGGGACCCGCTGCAATCCGGGCCCGGACCATGATGGTATTTAAACAAACTCAGTTACATGATTAGTTTCAACTTGACAAAACCAAGCCAACTAGGCTTTGATGGTAGCATGATGCTGATCATCAACTTTCTCTGTCAGCTCAGGCTTTGATGCTGAGTTTAGGCGTGACATCAGCAGTGCTAAAAGCCAAACCACTTTCATGGTGCCTAAAACCCAGGGTGCAAACATGCCACCTAAACCGGCTTCATGGTATAGGCCCCCGACCTACTTCCAATCCCAAGCCCAATCCTAACTCTACCATCAGGTATGTTGGAGTTTAGTTTGTTGAGTGTTCATCACCATAGTAATGCTCCACTGCAAACCTGCTTGCTTAAAGTAAACCACTGAGCAACTGTCCATTTGCAATGCAAGTATGTAGCCTGACATAAACAATACATTTTTTTTAAAGAAAATGGTTTTAGAAGCTACATTTCACAAACTATATCAGGGACTGTTATGAAAATAACAGAATGAGAATTGAATATGTGCACAAGAAGCCTGATCGAGCCATGATTTTTGCTTTGCAAATTATTATCAGTTATTAGTAGTATCATTATTATTATTATTATTATTATTATTATTTATTATTATTATTAGGCTATTAGTAGTAGTATCAGCCTTCGATCGGAAATTTAGGTGGGCCAAAGGCTCACACGCAAATGCATTATTTATTTATTTATTTTTAATAATACACATTTTTAGCTTTGAACAATTACTTATTTATATTTAAAATATATATTTTTTAAATGATTTATTTTGTCATGCATTAGAACTGTATTCTAAAATGAATCAAAAAATACTAATTAGTCTCTTCAGTTACGTGACGCCAGTTACGTTCTTCTTCGCTCCAATATCCGGATTTCAACTTGCAGCGACACCATTTTTACAGTCTATGAGCGACACGGCTATAGACAGATTTCAGAAATATTGTCTTCAGAAGGAAAACCAAGATTTTGATTATTATGAAGATATATTATCTACATTTTAATTTCAAGTCGACTCCTTGAGCAGACTAACGTTACAGCCAAGGTAAGATATGGGTTTTTCAGTCTGGCTCGCTGCAGCCAGGTTAAGCAATATTTGCATTATATTTGTGATCTAGTGGTTTTCTGAAATGTTCACAAGCCATGTGTACTTTTGTGTTTGTGATATCGTTGTTATCGGGGCCTGTTGTGTCGAATTCTGGGACCCTAGACGCTGCATTCCGAGGGCCCGGACCATGTCCATGATGGTATTTAAACAAACTCAAAGTTACATGATTAAGTTTCAACTTTGACAAACCCAAGCCAACCAGGGCTTTGTTGGTAGCATGATGCTAATCATCAACTTTCTCTGTCAGCTTGATGCTAAGTTTAGGCATTACATCAGCAGTGCTAAAAGCCAAACAACTTTCATGATGCCTAGGGTGCAAACTAAACTAAAACATACCAGCCACCTAAACCGGCTTCATGGTAGTAGGCCCCCGACCTACCCCCAACCAAACCCAATCCTAACTCTACCATCAGGTATGTAAAGTTTAGTTTGTTGAGTGTACATCACCATAGTAATGCTCCACTGCAAACCTGCTTGTTCCAGGTAAGAGAACAAAACCAAATTTGACCAATTAACTGTGAGAAAAGTGGTACTCCAAATTAACGGTCACTAAGTCACTACATTGCAAGCAAATGATTTTTGAATACAAAAACGTCTGGGTTTTATCAATTCTTATTTATGAGAATGAGTGGTTTTGTATGATTTATATATATAAATGCCCTTTTTCATCTCAGTGCGTGCTGTAACTCTGCCTGACTCTCTCACCGCATGCCTGCAGCTTAGCACAAACACTGGGAAGTGCAATGGCTCCCGGCTCAGCATATCGAAATCCCGATAAGTGACAAAATAACGCCAACATTTCTCCTATCTACATAGTTGTGATTTTTAAAGTCACAGTGTGTCAAATGACAGAGGTCATATGAGACACAGCCATAATTTAACCCGTGTGCGCACTGGGAGCTATATATCTTCGAAGGGGAAGACACTGCTACTTAAGCGGAGTGATGCACCGGCAGTTGAGCGCACGGTGGTGGGGCAGTTGATTGTTCACTGGGCCGTGTACGCAAATCTCAGCTGCGCGCAAGTCAGAGTGCTTCACCTCTGGAGATGCCACTCTTGGTGTAACTCCAAGAGTACCTCTTTAAAAGCGTTAAAAATGTTGCACAAGATCCAAGACTTCTGACTGAGTACGTGTAGTATGCAAGTAACAGAGTTCAATCATAGACAACAATAATATTCAGATTTACGGACCACAGATCAGGGGAATGGCATAGCACAAGCGGGCCTTGAAATGCTAGAGAAGTGCAGGTCAAATAGAAAGGTAGCTGTGAATCTGCATACCCGATCTTGGCCCGATATGTGAAAAAGAAGCGAGCGAGTTAGGTGTCTGACCAGACATCTAAACTTTCCCAGCTTTCAACAAAATAAGAACCACTACTGTGTAAATGTCTGAGAGCTGCCAGTTCTACAGTCTTCTCCACCAGAGACAGTGTGGATAACATGAGAAATGACTCTGTAGTGACTGTGTCATAATCTAGCTTAAACACACATTTAGACTTGGTTAATTGACTAGTTTAACTTCAATTAAAGAATGTCTTGTAGATGATACTGAAGTTTTAATGTAGGATAAATCAAGTGTACCCATACAGAATAACCCTGAAGGTTTGTTTATGATACTTCCATGCTGTTTTCGACTTTAATGGAAAGTAATTTGTTTACTTTCTTAATAAATTACTTCTTTTCATTACATATATAGATGCAAAGTAAAATGGACAGAAACCACCTGTTGAATATTATAGGTCTATTTTTAATAGATTTGAATGTTTTAGAGGTGATTTATGAAAGGTGAATTGTCTATCAGATTCTCCACAGATCACAGTCAGAAATAAGTTTCTATTTACATTCACAAGTGAGTATGAAGTCACCTATACCCAGAAGGAATTTCATGAATAGCCACTAGAAGGACTAAAGACAGATTCAATTCCTCATACAGGTATCTATAAAATGACCTTTTAACTAAAAAACAACATGACTTAATGGAGTGCATGTTTGAAATATACTGGCATGATAAACACTCTATTTTCAAAGCAACTACAAAAGCAAATTACTAGCATTGCAAAAATGTGTTTACTTTTAGAACATGGTTTTCTGCAACTGCATGCTTTGGATTCTACGTGGCGTGTACATCACTGAAGAAGAAATCCTCTCTGTTTTCTGAATCACCAAGTAATTTGTCTTAAGGAATTCCGGAATAATTTTTCATGGAAAAAGTTTTTGCTCTGTTTTTTCTGAATTAACGACTTAATTTTTCATGAGAAAAAAGTTTTTGCTCTGTTTTTTCTGGATTAACGACTTAATTTTTCATGAGAAAAATAGTTTTGCTCTGTTTCTCTGAATTAACGTTAACTTAATTTTTTCATGAGAAAAAAGTTTTTAGCTCTGTTCTCTGAATTAACAACTTAATTTTTCATGAGAAAAAAAGTTTTTGCTCTGTTTTTCTGAATTAACGACTTTAATTTTTACATGAGAAAAAAAGTTTTTGCTCTGTTTTTCTGAATTAGACAAACTTTAATTTTTTCATGAGAAAAAAGTTTTTGCTCTGTTTTTCTGAATTAACGAACTTAATTTTTCAGTGAGAAAAAAGTTTTTGCTCTGTTTTCTGAATTAACGACTTTAATTTTTCATGAGAAAAAAGTTTTTGCTCTGTTTTTCTGAATTAACAACTTAATTTTTCATGAGAAAAAAGTTTTTGCTCTGTTTTTCTGAATTAACGACTTAATTTTTCATGAGAAAAAAGTTTTTGCTCTGTTTTTCTGAATTAACGACTTAATTTTTCATGAGAAAAAAGTTTTTGCTCTGTTTTTCTGAATTAACGACTTAATTTTTCATGAGAAAAAAGTTTTTGCTCTGTTTTTCTGAATTAACGACTTAATTTTTCATGAGAAAAAAGTTTTTGCTCTGTTTTTTCTGAATTAACGACTTAATTTTCATGAGAAAAAAGTTTTTGCTCTGTTTTTCTGAATTAACGACTTAATTTTTCATGAGAAAAAAGTTTTTGCTCTGTTTTTCTGAATTAACGACTTAATTTTTCATGAGAAAAAGTTTTTGCTCTGTTTTTCTGAATTAACGACTTTAATTTTTCATGAGAAAAAAGTTTTTGCTCTGTTTTTCTGAATTAACGACTTAATTTTTCATGAGAAAAAAAGTTTTTGCTCTGTTTTTCTGAATTAACGACTTAATTTTTCATGAGAAAAAAGTTTTTGCTCTGTTTTTCTGAATTAACGACTTTAATTTTTCATGAGAAAAAAGTTTTTGCTCTGTTTTTCTGAATTAACGACTTAATTTTTCATGAGAAAAAAGTTTTTGCTCTGTTTTTCTGAATTAACGACTTTAATTTTTCATGAGAAAAAAGTTTTTGCTCTGTTTTTCTGAATTAACGACTTTAATTTTTCATGAGAAAAAAGTTTTTTGCTCTGTTTTTTCTGAATTAACGACTTAATTTTTCATGAGAAAAAATGTTTTTGCTCTGTTTTTCTGAATTAACGACTTAATTTTTCATGAGAAAAAAAGTTTTTGCTCTGTTTTCTGAATTAACGACTTAATTTTTCATGAGAAAAAGTTTTTGCTCTGTTTTTCGAATTAACGAGCTTAATTTTTCATGAGAAAAAGTTTTTGCTCTGTTTTCTGAATTAACGACTTAATTTTTCATGAGAAAAAAGTTTTTGCTCTGTTTTCTGAATTAACGACTTAATTTTTCAGTGAGAAAAAGTTTTTGCTCTGTTTTTCTGAATTAACGATTTAATTTTTCATGAGAAAAAGTTTTTGTTCTGTTTTTCTGAATTAATGACTTAATTATTCATGAGAAAAAGTTTTTGCTCTGTTTTTCTGAATTAACGACTTAATTTTCATGAGAAAAAAGTTTTTGCTCTGTTTTTCTGAATTAACGACTTAATTTTTCATGAGAAAAAAGTTTTTGCTCTGTTTTTCTGAATTAACGACTTTAATTTTTCATGAGAAAAAAGTTTTTGCTCTGTTTTTCTGAATTAACGACTTTTAATTTTTTCAGTGAGAAAAAGTTTTTGCTCTGTTTTTATCTGAATTAACGACTTAATTTTTCATGAGAAAAAAGTTTTTGCTCTGTTTTCTGAATTCACAACTTAATTTTCATGAGAAAAAGTTTTTGCTCTGTTTTTCTGAATTAACGATTTAATTTTTCATGAGAAAAAGTTTTTGCTCTGTTTTTCTGAATTAACAGACTTAATTTTTCATGAGAAAAAAAGTTTTTGCTCTGTTTTATCGAATTAACGACTTAATTTTTCATGAGAAAAAGTTTTTGCTCTGTTTTCTTTGAATTAACGACTTAAATTTTCATGAGAATTTTTTTTGCTCTGTTTTTTATTATTAATAACGACTTAGTTTTTCTTAAGAAAAAGTTTTTGCTCTGTTTCCTTGAATTAACGACTTAATTAATTCATGAGAAAAACAAGCAAACTTGTAGTGAAAATTAACTTGGATTAATTTTCAGAAAAAACAAGTAATTTTTTCTTCAAGAGATAAAATAATACGCTCCGTAGATTCTGTTCTCTTTTTTTGTAGTCTAAGTAATAATTGTATAATATTTATAAGTGTTGACTCATGTTAATGATCTGAAACAGTTGTTTGATTTTGAGCACCAGAATAAAATGGTTTGAGGCAATTGTTTAAATTTGCTAGAGATTTGGTTTGTGTTGGTGTTTAGAAGTGGGTGATAGTTTCAAAAAAATGTGCTTTAGCCAATTAGAGAACTGTAGAGTACTATAGCAATTTCATTTGCTGACATCTTTTTAGTCATTTTTTAGTGCTTTCCGTCTTCAGTCAGTTCATCTTTCAGTCAAAAACTGTTGTTACAACAGCTCTACTAAAATAACTAACTATCAGACACCAGTGTTTAATTGATACAGTACTGTTATTTCATCGCCAAATATCACAATAACCATGAAGAATAATATACTTAAAATGCTGCTTTTTAAATGTATTTTAAATATCCGATTTTAAAAATAAAATGAATTTATCCAGGCCCCTATAAACATGGTATTGCACTGTTTCTCTACTAACAGTTACACTGGCACTAACAAGCATTTAAATGTGTGTTGACTTGTTTGTTAGGTTGTTGCATGAGACTAGCAGTGAGCTACAATCAACATTTTAGAAATAACAGATAGTATTACTAACATTTAAACATGTTGAACTAAATAACATTGATTAATTTTATGTACATTTACTCACCTGTCTGATAAAGTGAAAGAGCGGCATCTCTGTCAGATAGAAATAATGTGGGCTTACACCAAAGATTTTTTCACCATCCAGACTAAAGCCGCAGTCTTCAGAATCTTATAAAAATCTACGGCGCGCTGCGTCGTACTCAATCTTTAAATGTCAGTAATATCAGTGTAGACCCGATTTATGTACCATCTTTCTATAGTCTTTAACTAGTCTAACTTATCTTAAGTCCTAGCGTAGTCCTAGTAACGTAAACAATCAACAACCAATAAAATGGAGGTAGCATCTCACCTCTCTCACACACAGAAGACACAAGTTCACCCACTCATGGGAGCTGTCAAGAGCTTCCGCTGGATGTGATGGTGATTACACATTGTTTCCTTGATATTGACTTCCTTTACCCAGAAAAGTTTTTATGTATCTACTAGGACTGGGCGATATAAGAAACAAAAAATTATAGCTCGATATATGATAGAAAGCAGAATGTGGGCAGGGAAAATATATAGCCGTATTTCTGCACCTTTAGATGCCAAGTTCACACATGATTTTAAAACGTTGGTGTGAACTGTGCGTTCACACTACATGACTTGGTCTCAGTGAAATAGGGGAGTGTTAAGTCTTTAGCTGTTCACACCACACAACACAGCGTGAATTGATCCACAACAGGAGGTAACTCACTCCAAAGCTGACAATGCGCTATAGTGAATACACCCACGATTGGATGATAAGAGCAAGCTGTTAGATTGTATGGTACAGTCTAAATCCTGAAAATAATATCAAAATAAATAACAAGTTGACAACAGTTCTGTCACCCAACAATTTTATCTTGTCTACAAACCACGTTTTGTAGTAAAAAAAACACGCAATAAACAAAAACCATAAATGACGAACTCAGCACGTGCGCTATACGCCAGCGAAGAAGAACACAACACGTAAATAATGGTCAGACAGAAACTTAGTGCTGCACACCTGTTTTGCGCGACGATCTTGTGCTCGGAGGAAAAATACAAAAAAAATAAAAACGATTTACCTGGTGTCCTGGAGGCCAGTGCGTTGCTATGATAGGCTGTTCCATGGCATCTGCACACTGGAGGTGGAGTCGGGAGGCTTTGGATATCTGCACAGGCTAGATATTTTCTGGGCTCGGCGACGTGTGCGAGGCATCTCCCGAGCGTTTTTTGCTGCGTTGTTGGCTTCATCTAGCAATTAGGCGAAGCGTTCATCGTCCGCTAATCGCCCGCGACTGCGATACACCTGACCTGTCGGCGCTCACGATCTGCAAATTGGGCATAAAATTGAGCTTAAAATCCCTGTCCTGTGAACTGGCATAAGGGCGCACCTTCAAATGAATGTCCTATTTTAGAAACATTTTTCATAGCACACAGATTATAAGGCACATAAGATACTAAGGTCACATGTTTGACTTAGGTTTAGTATGGTCAGCTGATGTCTCAAATGTAGCGGTGCGCGGTGCTGGAGGTGAGGCGCTCATGTCTCAGCGCGCTCGGGCGGTGGCGTGATTACATTCACCAGGCAGCCTCCTGGATGGATTAACCAATTTATTAAATTGAAGAGCTTTTAATGCACCTTAAAGTGCAAAATCCAATTATGGGCCTATCAGGGCTATGCATGTTTTTCTATTCAGTTGTGCTGTATGCGCAGTTGGATGTCAGACAGTCTGTGTCACATAGGTGTCACTCTTCTGAGACAGTGGGAATTTGCAATGTGTGCTGGTCCAATGTGCGAATACACTGCAGCTTTCACTCTCACTCGTATCCAAGGTATATCATCAACACTGTGCATCCCTTCCCAAGTGTTTTATTTACCGAATTCATCAGCAATAAGACACATGGCGCAGATTCTACTTCCTGGACAGTAACCAAGCCCTAATCCGTGTTGCTCACATTCACGCAACCACGCAGCATGATGGGAGGAATTTGATGGAAGCTAAAATAATCTAGTTTGTAGTATTGTATAAATAGTGTCACTACAAGGATTTCAATGTTTGTAAAATCTTTTATCTCAACTGAGAAACTTGAACCCAAAGTCTGTAAATGTGAGCTGATAATCTTACCTAAAGTCTTTCTAAATCTTCAAAGTCTTTTGAGTGTACGCCGGCATAAGGCTCCCAATGGACATGGAGCTCTAGCATCTCAAAAGATGTTGATCTTCATTTTTCATCCCTTTTGCTGCCCTTTTGTATAGTCCTGCAGGAGCATGGTTGGTGTGTCAGTTTTACATGTTTGTAGATCATTTAAAAGTTGTGTAATTTTTTTTTTTTGAATGTTCATGATAAAAATGTAAAAACGTTATTTTCAATAAAAACTAAATGTCATAAAAAATGTACAAACACTTCTGAAGACCATAATTAATTTCAGGTGAATTAAGAACAATAAGACATTAATATGAAAAATCTTGTTTATTTCACATTTGTGCAGATGTATAGAGACAGTAGTTCACTGTACAGCATTTTGCGGCACAGATCAGAAACGACCGCCGCGGCGTCTGCATATTTGTAATGATTAGACATTAGCTCGACATAAGCAATTTGTCGTTGGCCCGAAATCTTACTGTCTCGTAGTTGATCCTCTGATCATTTCGACTTGTTGTATTCAGCCGTTTTCGCGCTAAACATGCCCCGTCACGAACCACACGTACACGTTGGCTATGACAGATCCTGCATAACTATTAACAGAATATCCAATAGTTTGAACTTTAACAGTGAACTCGCCTACAAGGAAAATTAAAGGTAATAGAAAAGAGGCCCAGATTCTTCTGTGCAAATGAAATGTATGAAGTACTGGTTGAAAGATCCTGTCCTCCATCTAGGGAGAATGCTACAAACTCAATGGAGAACTTTTATACAAGTCACTTTCCAAAGCAAGAATTTGTTTATGGAGACTTGCAGTTAATGCAATTGTTGTGGTAATAAACCATGGTATCAGCAATGGAATGTTGCTTTAGAGTAAAATATGTTGCTTTTTTTATTGTAACAGGGCTCATACCATGGTTTAGGTTCTACAGGTTTTATTAGTGGTTTGATAAAATTTTGTTTTGTTATTGTCGTTTTAAATGTCCCAATTGTGAATGCACCTGCTTCATCCTGCTAACCTGATGATTTTCGAACAATAAAGCCAGCTGCAGTTTTTGAATTCATCTTTAAACACAATTAAATGACTATATAGGTTACTTCATTTTTGAAATGCCACTCCACATCCTTTACAGTAGATGTTGCTGTTTTGTGGTCTGTGTGTTTACCTCTAAATGAGTGGGAGCGCTGCGAAAAATGAAAGTTTGAATATTGCTCTGTGAAAGACAATCGCATTCTGGGCACTGAAGGAAATCACTTTAAATTCATTCAAAAATGTTTAAGAATCTATTTAAACAATGTATTTTATGAGTCTAATGGAAGAAAGACAATTCCAACTTCTCAAGATAAAAATGAAGAAAGAGCTTTGAGAACAGAGAAGGTGAGTGATTCATTATGCTAAATACGTGCTGCGCAGTTAGAGTATAACCATGAAAGGGTTTCTAACAATAAAATAAATGAAGAATGGGTTGCTGTACATTTATGTCTCACACTGGGAACTTGTTTCTCAATATGATAAATGATATCTAAATGTGTCTACCTGGTTTGCAGGTTAATTAAATTAAATATGATGATAAAGTGTAAACATGGCAAGGTCTTAATTATGGGTAAACCATGAACAGTGACATTCAGAGAGAAAATGAATCATTGAAAAAGATGGTAAAGAAATTAAAGTAACATATTTACATAATAACAGCTATTACGAAGTACTCTAATGCTTAGTTTTGTTTTTAAATGCAATTATTAAAACAAAAAATGCGTTTTTCATAATGTTTTTAATAATATTACCATTAAACTTTTACTTTATTTCTATACATACACTATTAGAAGAAAAGGTTCTATATAGAACCTTAAAAGGTTGTAAAGTGCTACGTATTTGGAACCCCTAAAATGCAATGCATGTGAATGATCACAAAATTCAAGATATGGGGGTTAAATGTAATTAATCAATATCACACAAAGAGTGCCATTTCAGTTTTTATCCTCCAAAAATCTTCATGATTAAAATGTGATATTAAGTTACTACTACAACAGTTTAATAAACAATAATCTAATTACAAAATGTTGCAGAATAATGTAATATATATTAATGAATAATAGCCTTTAAAGAACTTTTGTGCCAAAAGTGTTCTTTCTTGTCATTATTGAACCTTTTTTAGCATAAAATGTTCTTTGGAGTTGAGTAAAGAACCCTTCTGATACATATATAGAACCCTTTTTTCTAAGAGTGTAGGGAAAAACAACCCAATCTCTCTCCAGAGATTCTATTTGATATCCTTTTATATCATCATATTTAATATGTGGGAGTTAATCAGGTGAGGTTGCAGTAACTGTTCCTTCATGATCTGTTTCTGCTCTGTGTTGTGTCTTTAGTATGGATTCAGTGGGAGTGAATGTGATTGAAACAGCAGCTCTTGGGAGACCCTTCCAGCTTGGCATGCTGTATGACTGCAGAAAGGACGAATTAATTCCAGGTACCTATATCTTCAATCTGAGAACTAATATTAACATATAAGAGACTTAACCAGACCTGCTCTAGCAGGTCAAAGGTTTCTCTTTTACTGAAGTGATCATGGCTCATGGTTCTATTGCTTATGATATGTAAGCTGGGTCCAAATACACTTCCTCCCTTACAGCGGCAATGATATTTATCTGTCCTGCACTGTAAACAAAAGATTAGTTGACTCAACTTAACTAAGTCAAGTCATCTTGTTGCTTTGACTGAGTTAATTTGAGTCAACTTATAGTGTCAAGTTTATTACACTTCAAAACACTAATTGATGCAACATGCAGTCTGTTGACTCAACTTCCTGTATAAAGTAATGTGGACTGGAAAACATTACAAGAGAACTAAAAAAAATAGTTGGTTGAACCTATTTTGGTAAATGGACTGCATTTATATTGTGCTTTAAACAGACCCATGGCCACCAATGCGCTTTACACATTGCCTCGCATTCACCCATTCATTCAATTCATGCTTGTTTTGACTTTTTCTTTGGCTTTTTCTGTCACAAGAATTGTGTTATACAAACACACAGTTGCAGCAGCCAAAGAAAAGCCAAAGTAAAAATAAAGGGGACAAGAGCCCAACTAAAGCAATCACTGATCACCACAATGGTGACTCTTCAAATGAAACAAATATCAACATCTAAATGAGACCATAAATGATGTAAAAAAATATGTCCACAATGACCACATTTGAACTACTTTTTAACCTTGTTAGAAAGGGTCCATGAACGTCTATGTCGGACGTGCAGAACTCGCCAAAAAAGACGACATACAAACTTTCCATTCTGGCTCCCTCAGTGAACGTCTTTTCAACTTCCGACTTTTATGACAAAGACTTTAAAAAGACGTCTTTTGGACATAATTTTCCTAAGTGGGTCACTTCAGAAAATAGGTCAAGGTGCGCATTTCAACCAACACCCACTGTGACGTCACGCGCAGTGTTGGAGCTGAGCCGTCCAAGTAAAACTTGTTTTAGCTTAGCTAGCTCATCTGTTGGTAATGTAAAGTTGTCTAATGTTCTCTATCTCAAATAATCCATCAAAATAACCTGTGATGAATATTTCACGTTTGTTCGTTTTTCGGAAATACGTTAGCATGTAGCACTAGCTGGCTAGCGCCACCTGAGTGTCAGTGTTAAGTTTTGACTGGCCAATTCTCAATTCTTATAGATTCTTTTGAAGATATTAGGTCGCTTAAATTTTTTTAATCTAGTAATTTCTGTAAACTCAAGTAACTTGGCAATAGAGCGGCAGTGGCTCAGTGGTTCATGTAGTTTGTCTACAACCCAGAAGGTTGGTGGTTCAATCCCTGGAACCAAGTGTTGAAGTGTCCATGAAGCAAGTCACCTAACCCCGGCTGCTCCCGACGAGCTGGACTGGCGCCTTGCATGGCTGACACTGCCGTCAGTGAATGAATGAGTGATTGAATGGGTGAATGCGAGACTATGTGTAAAGCGCATTGGTTGCCATGGGTCTGTTTAAAGCACAACATGAATGCAGTCCATTTACCAAAATAAGTTCAACCAACATTTTTTTTTAGGTCTCTTGTAATGTTTTCCAGTCCACATTACTTTATACAGGAAGATGAGTCAACAGACATGTTGCATCAATTTGTGTTTTGAAGTGTAATAAACTTGACACTATAAGTCGCCTAAAATGAACTCAGTCAACGCAACAAGATGACTTGACTTAGTCTGAGTCAACTAATCTTTTTTTTACAGTAAGGAATTCAGCATTTGAGATAAGCTATCACAGACCTGTGCTTGCACTGTCGTCTTTTGCCCATGTAGACTAGTTGGTGAAACTTAAGGAAACAGAGTTACATCCCACCACATATGGACTCGGAAACATGGTGTGTCTGCTGGTTCCCCAAATCATGGGCTGAGCATATGTAGGAGACTTTTCTTTGTAAGACAGTTGCGGTCCTTCCTTCTGAGATGTCAGAGCTAAAACATCTT
Organism: Hybognathus amarus; assembly: GCA_030378365.1. Classification (NCBI taxonomy): domain Eukaryota; kingdom Metazoa; phylum Chordata; class Actinopteri; order Cypriniformes; family Leuciscidae; genus Hybognathus; species Hybognathus amarus. The sequence continues at coordinate 176,438 of JAQIUQ010003262.1, forward strand.
TTTCAATTGCTTCAGCCTGTGGTACCTGCCAAGCCTGAAACTTTAACACGACAAAGAGGGTTCAAGTAAGAGAATTCTGTGGAAGAGCCTTTTATTTTTATATTTTCTCTACAAGTGCTTCTAATTCTTTTATCCAAGATCATTTTGATGATGTGGATGGTCCCCCAGGAGGCTCAAACTGTTTTTTCAGCAGCTAGAAGTTCTATTATTATTCTCGCATGGTTTCTAAGATGGTCCTCCTCAGGTGTATTCAGATTCAAAGGAAGAGGCCTACCAATTCAAGGTCCTACTAGGGCTGGGCGGTATGACGGTATACATGATTACCGCTGACTCTTACGATCGGCAGAAGTTATCAAGCATCCTTAGACCTTCACCGGAAATACCACCATGCATTGAGCCCATTTGTCTCTATAATTTTTATACAAAATGCAATTTCTAATAAATTCAGTGTCTGAAGAGTTAAAACTCATTTTCCTGTTGCAGGGGTCAGACTGTGGAGTAAGGAGCAGCTGCAGCAGAATGAGTTCTCATCTCATTCCCAAATTAATACAAGGTTCAATGTTACAGCTTCAGACTCCATTCAGGACAAATCAAAAATACTAAATATTGATGGTGGACTCAAACTGAGTCTTTTAGGTGATCTCATCCATGTTAGTGGAGCAGCAAAGTATCTTAAAGACACCAAGATGTCTTTTAAACAGCAGAGACTGACACTACATTATCATTCAACCAGCAGGTTTGAAGAACTGACCATGAATCATTTGCCTCCTGGAAATAATGCTGCGGATGATGATACAGCTACACACGTGGTGACAGCAGTGCTGTACGGAGCAGATGCCTGCTTTGTTTCTAATAGAGAGGTTTCCTCAAATGAGGACAAAAAAACAGTAAAAGGTGAAGTTAAAGTGGCTCTTGAGAACTACAAGGCATCATTTCAGTAGATGCAAACGTTGATCTAAATGTGAATCACAATCAAGTAACTGCATTAAAAAATTCTTGTACATTTTATGGCGACTTCCAGCTACCGTCTAACCCGACCTCTTTTGAAGATGCGTTAAAGGTTTTTGCTGATCTTCCAAAACTGCTGAAAGAAAACCAAGAGCTGGCAGTTCCTCTGAGAGTTTGGCTTTATCCCTCTTGGACAAACTTTACTAAGAGCTTCAAAACTTCATAAAGACATTAGCATGGATCTAATCATGGAGTTTGAATCAGTGATTGAGAATTTAAATACAACAGAGATGAAATGCAGTGACCTTCTGAAAGGACTCGCCTGCTCCTGACCTTTGCTGCATTTCATGATAAAATTCAGCACATGAACCACAACTGCTACAAATACAAGTTAGAAAGACTCGGTGAAGACACTCGGCTCTCTGCTGCCAAACATCCGTGGAAATGTGATAAAGGAAACCGCACTGAATGATCTTCTACAAGAACATGATGCATCTCCATTCAGAGCACCTGACCTTGCAGAATGGCAGAAATTAAGAGAGAAAGAGTCTAATATAATTAACACAGTCCTCAGACAGCTGAATGATGCTGGTGCACAGGTAGAAGTCAACCTAGATGCCATCTTGATGGATCTGGAAGTTGGAAATCTGGTCAGCTACACATTCACATCACTGGACTGCTCAGATGCGCCCCTTAAACAAAAGGCATATCTAATTCCTTCAACACAAGGAGTGTCTGATGAGAAGAAACCTGATTCAAAGCAAAAGTCTTGGCTAACTCCTGAAATCCAACAGATCATGAGGAGCAACTTAAATATCTTTAAGAATTTGATTGATTCAAAAGACCGCTGAACCAGCCAAGTTTATTGTTTCTTCAACTGAAATGGAGAGTAATCCAGGTTCTTGCATCTCTTTGTATGAAAATGGATGTAGTGAAGCTATTTGCCTTATTCCTCCATCCAAACCAGCCTTTCCAGTCACTGAAGAGGTCAAAGAAAACACTGTGATTTTAAAGGTTCCTTCATCATGTCCCTGCAACAGTAGAGCTCAGATTACTGTATAAACCGAAGCAGGACTCAGTCTGGACATCTGAACCTATGTTGAAGGATCAAGACACAGTTACTCTGACTGATCTGAGAGAAGAAACTGAATATGACATCAAGTGTGCAGCAGTGGGGAAACTCAACTATACCGTAGACAGTGATGTCATCCATCTAAGGGTCATAGAGAAGAAACTAATCATGGCAACAGATTCTGTCACTGAAAATCTGAGATTTACCGAAACAAGTGCAGTGAACTTTTGCAAGACACCAGGATATCCACATTCAGTTCATGCCACAAAAAGATTGAAGATATGAGGAGATACTGCCAAATCTACAGACAAGATTTCGATAAGACAATTAATTCGCTCATCCGGACTCAATCAAGCCTGTGAAGAAGAAACGTGTGCTTTGACCAATCTTCTACAAGCTCACAAGGAATCTCCATTTAACACACAGGATCTCATGGAGTGGATAAAAGAGAAAGAGAAGAATTAAATACAGTTGGGGAGTTTCTTCAACAATTATTGGACTGTGGAGCTGAAGTGAAAATGAGCTTAGACAAAGTTTTGTCAGATGTTAAGGTGGAGAATGTGGTTTGCTACATGTTTAGTTCTCTTGAGCAGCCAGACAAGCTACTTTCTGAACAAGAAAACTACCTGAAAATCTCGAAACAGTGTGGAATAATCCAGAAACGTCTCCTCATGCTTTGACGTTGCTCACTGGAACCATCAGAGAGAAAAATGAGAGAACATTTAATAATATTTAAGGAGCTAATGGCGTCACATGGCAGTCCGTCCACTAAATTTATAGTTTCCTCAAAGGAAATTGAGAATTATCCTGGTTCCTGCATTCTCCTTTATAAACATGGATGTGATGAAGCTGTTTGCTTTACTCGTCCATCACAACCAGCCTTTCCGATCACTAAAGAGGTCAAAGATCAGAGTGTGGTTCTGAAGGTTCCTCCATCATGTCCTGCTACAGAGGAGCTCAGATTACTGTATAAACCGAAGCAGGACACCAGTCTGGACATCTGAACCTATATTGAAGGATCAAGACACAGTTACTCTGAGCTGATCTGAGACCAGGAACCGAGTATGACATCAAGTGTGCAGCGGTGGGGAAACACAACTATACCGTAGACAGTGACATGGTCAGAGTCAGGCACAGAGGTACGAGTATCATTTATCAAATATCAGCTGAAGAAAAACACATTTATTAAGTGATTGAGTAGAAATAAATGTATCTTTATGAGAGTGACTTTTCCCTCCATTGGCAAAATGATCAAGTTGTTAATTAGAATCAAATGTGTCTTTCAGCAAAGTGCAACGGACCAAGCAATTAAGAGTGGGTAATATTCTTTATGACTTAGTATTTTAGCACTTTTTTTATCTTTTTTGACCATAAGCCAAATGCATCTGAATGCTGTAAATAGGTGTATTATAGATTATGATTATCTAGGTAAAATAGATCAACCATGACACATGTTATTACCAGGTGTAAACATAGAGGAATATGAGAGAAAGGATGAGGAGAGAGATGAAGAAAATCTGTCCTGAAACAGATAATGCCAGTTCAGGTGAGTGTTCAGAGAAACCTGGAGAGATCTTGTCACTACATTAATCTAGTATAATATCCAATATAAATATATTACTATCAATATGTAAGATATATTGATAGTAATAGATGAATACATTTACACTGAAAGTGTTTTGATTGAATGCACAGAAAATAAGACTTTAATTATATATTACTATATGTTTGCCAAAGACTTTCCCCATGATTGCCATATTCACTATGATGAAATGATTCTGAAATGTAAGAAAGGCCAGAAAGAAATGACACTTTAAATAAGTACTGTAAACAATAATGAATAAAATAAATGTAATTATTTGGGGTGTGCAGCAGAGACCAATATCTTTATCTGTAGCAATCTCAAAATGATTTTGGATCTGTATTCAAAATAAAATCGGTTAAGTGGAGGGGCTTTACCTGGAAGTTCGGAATGGATTTACAGCCTCTGTGTTCTTCATAGTTATCACTAAACAAATATTGTATTACTGATTAAAGCTATAGTATACGATGTTACAAATTGGTCAAAGAAGCCTGAGACGGTAGGGAAGTTTAGAAGAACTCATCCCACCCCTCCACACACACACCCCTCCCCTCTGTGCTACCTGATCCCTGACCTATGTAATTTTTGAGTTCACAATGCAAGATTACACATGAAATGTTCTAAACTCCCCACCACCATTAGTATAATACTACTAGTATTGCTAAGGTTTTGAGTAATTGTTATTGCAGCACAGCAGCACATCTGTTCAAATTCCTTGTTCAAATTAAAGTTGTCAAACTGATAAAAACCTATTTATGTAACACGTCACACCATAAAAGTGTAAATAAATGTTTACTGTCAACAAAAAGTCAGCCGTGTCAGCGTCGGTTTTCAGTCCCAGATCTACCTGAAGCTTCCTCCAACGGTTAATTTTTTTTTTTTAATCTCTGCTCTTTCCTCTACAGACTTTCTCCTTCGTCCAAAGCTTTCCAGTAAAAGTAGTCAAATCTGCCCGCTTCGGATCACCACAAACCTCAACCAGGGCACAAATCAGCTGTTTGTCCTTGGGGAATTGTGGAGCCTTTCCCCGCACAAACACAATAGTTTTTTGCTAGCTAGGTCTCCAATATAACTGCTAGTCTAATTGCCGATTAGATTAACGGTAACCCTAGGCTTGGAGTCCCTTTTATGACACGTCACGCCCAGCCTAGTGGAAAGGGAAAGGGGGAGTGCTTAAAACCAATGTAAAAGCTACCAACTTTTTTCATATTACATTCAGCATTTTTCCAGTAAGCACATTGCATTATCTTCATGAAAAATGTAACCTGCAGAGTTTACACTTACACAAGGTTTATGTATAATACCGATCTGTCTTCCCTGGCTTCGCCTGTTATCCTGTAAACACGGGAGTGACTGTGTCATATATTATTTGCAGAAATGTGTTCGATTATCCATTATTCAATTTTAAAGCCATTTGTGCAGGGCCCTCAGAAATGTCAGGTTGTCGGCTTCGGGCACACCCCCTAGTTATAATAATAATAATAATAATGGGTCTTGGTTTTAAATTATTGTATTGTTCTCTGTTAAATAGGGAAAAAGAATAACATTGGAACAGAAGTAGGAGCAGATCAAACACCTACAACAGGAAGACACAAAACAAATGGATAATCTGTTACACAAACTTCATTGTTGAAGGCAACTGTCACAATGAACTGAGAAGCTGCAGATGTTCTTCAGTTAACATCTGTACATTCATTACAGTCTAATGAGTCTTATACTGAAGAGGAGCTGGTTCAGACTTCAGTACAAAACACTACTGATGATGAACTACAGGAGCAAGATACATTAAAACTAAAGCTAAAGAGACTGAGGAAGAACACACTCAACAAAGAAACAATAACTCATCTAAAGACAAGGGTCATGATTTACGTGACTTATCTTTGTGTAACAAAGGAACAAGTCAATCTGATGGCATTCACCCGATGGATGTTTCAGATGGCCGTGTTTGCATTGTGCTGATGGTTTCCTGAAGCAGCTGATGGTCACTAGACTGTCCCAGTGTCAGTACGCTCTGCCTTTGCTTGTTCCTGATCCATTCACACAACAGATTGAGTTTCCTCTCTGGACATTCAGACAAAATCGACAAGAGCTGGAAGATGAGAAACACCAACAATGAGATCATCGGTCGAAACCCATCCGATCTACAAGGCACAAACTCCAGTGGTGTCTTTCTTCAGGTTTGGCTCTGTGTCTTCATCCAAGTCTCATCTGATGAACAGTCTGATCAATGGAGAAACACAACACGTTCTTCCACAGGAACTGCGCAGGCAGCAGCAGAACCAAGTCCTGATGGATGAAGTGGTGGAGATCGCCTGAGTTCTGCCCATCTGGATCATGTGATGATAATTCATGGACTGTGTCCGTTCTGTAATCTACATGGTGATGCAGAGACCATGAGAAACAGCTGCAGATCCTCACTGAAATGGCCTCAGTAAATGTTGTTCTTCTACCACAACTTCAAAAGAATGACAAAAGTGCAACAATAATCCAAAACCTGTACAGAAGCGGAAAGCCACTCAGTTGCATTTTTAATGAGGATGAATATATTGTAATTGAAGACGCAGAAAAGGAAATTAAAAATCAGATTTGAAGACAGAAATCAGTAGGAAGTATACTGAAGAACTAGAAAGCTCTAGATGAGTGTCTCTGAGAATCATCGTCCAGCTTTCAAGACTTGAAGATTTGTCCAGACACTCAGACATCAAGTAGAGTAGACAAGGAAATGATGAAGACTGCAGGAGAGGAAGAAGCAGCACAGCAGATGATGAGTTTACTGGAGAAGAAAGATCTAGACAGAAATCAAAGAATCATTTCTGCCTCATCAGGGGAAACTGTGGCATCAGTCAAGTCAGGAGAACGAAGAACTACATAGACCTCAAGGAGATGAGACAGAAAGTGGACATCGGTAGGAAACAAACACAAATGCAGAAATCCGTCAACAGCAGCATGAATCTGACATCAGTGAGTTTATAGAAATCTTCATAAAACAGAATGAACTTACATCTCAACATGAGAATGTGTTTTTCATCAAATGGCTTGGAATCCTACTGGATGAACATACATCGGATGATCTTTCTGAGCAGATCAAAGTTGAACACACTGACCTTGAGAGAAAATATGTCTGAGGATCTTCAAGCTGCATCCTTGGTCTGGAGCACATGAGTGAGGGAGATCAGTAGATCTTATGAATCATGTTCATCTGTGGAGAGAAAACAGAGAAAGATATCCAGTTTGACTTCTCTTTCTCTCCCGAGTCTTGCAGCAGAGGATGAATGATCTATCGGATTTCCACTGGAGCTGATGGATGGAGATGCTGCTCATGTTCCTGTGATCTGGATCTCTGCTGTCTAGATGAACTTATCCAGAAACTAGGAAAGATCAGGAGACTCTTTGTGCTGTCAGTTTAGGGATTCAGAGCTCTGGGAAATCCACCATGCTGAACGCCATGTTCGGACTCCAGTTTGCCGTCAGTGCTGGCAGGTGCACCAGAGGAGCTTTCATGCAGCTGGTCAAAGTCTCAGACGAGATGAAGACACAGATGAACTTGACTATGTTTCTGGTTGTTGATACTGAGGGTCTTCGTGCTCTCAGAACTGACTGGAAGTTCAACAGACGTACATGACAATGAATTGGCCACATTTGTTGTTGAGCCTTGCAAATTCAACCTTGATCAACATCTTTGGAGAAAACCCATGCTGAGATGCAGGCATTCTCAGATTGTTGTTCAGGCCTTCAGTAAGATGAAGAAGGTCGAAACTGAATCCTCAGCTGTGTTTGTGCATAGGAACGTCTTAAACATCACAGCTGGAGAGAAAATGAGGAGGAGGAAGACGACTGCTGCAGACACTGGATAAGATGACAAAACTTCGCTGCTGAAGAGGAAGTCTGTGATGCAGAAAGTTTCAGTGATGTCATTGAATTTGATATACGAATAAATGAATGTTGAAGTATTTGCTCAGCTCTGGGAGGGAAACCCACCGATGGCACCACCAAACCCAAACTACTGTGAGAATATTCAAGAACTAAAGAAAACTATTATGTCTCATGCCTCAGAGTCACATGAAAACGATGCTGATAGACCTAAAAGGTCGTATTAAAGATCTCTGGGAAGCTTTTACTGAAGGAACGATTCGTTCTTCAGCTTCAGAAATTCTCTGGAGATTTCAGCCTACAGGAAACTGGAGACAAAATACAGCAAGTGGTGCCTGGAGGCTTCGCAGTGCCATGATGGAAATTGAGAACAAACTACACAACAAAATAGAAAATAGAGCAATAAATGAGGTTGAGGAAACTGATCTTCAAACAGGACTGAAGAAGACAAGTGAAGAAGTGGAGAAATCAGATGTCTGAATTATTTGGGAAAGACTCAGATGCAGATACTGCTGATTCAGTGGAAATCATCATTTGAAATCAAAATCAAAGATACTTCAGGAAAACATTTGTGATCTGAAGGGACAACCACCAGGAAATTAGATGGGACTACTTTTCAGCAGCGGAGCCTGAAGAGATGCATTGAATCTCAGAGGAAAGATCATGAAGTCACTTCTCTATGAAAGGAGCAAAGAACTTGGCTTAAAACTTCAAATACAACGCAAATGATGGAGGAGACACTGAGAGAAGAACATTTTTGATTTGTTCTGGAACAGTGTTTGGAAGAAGATAATCAGAGACACTCCTGCCAATCAGAGGGTGTGTTGACATTAAAAAGCGATGTGAAAGAGATCCTCAGATGATGTCTATGAAAGTGCTTACTATATTCAAGAGGAAGAGGAAAAAATATTTTCCATGTGACCAGTTATGCAGATTATGTTGCAAGAATTAGAGGAACCAGTGGATGATACAGGATCTTCCACAAATCCCTTACAGGTTCAGCTAAAAGGACATTTTAGTCACAGGTCTCTCTAAAGAGAGATGAAACCCAAATAAGATCATTTGTCACAGATGTTTGCTCAGCAGACAGAAAGAATGATTGAGTCGGTTAATATTTTAGAAGAGTGGGCTGACAGATGAGCTGCCATTTCGACTACTTCCAGATTACATCAAGAGAAAAGTAACAGAACATCAGGAAGGAGTCAGGAGAAATATGTGTTTGAGAAGGAATTATTTGTGGATTTGGTTTATTCCATCTGTTTAAGAGCAAATTCAGTGCGATCATTGACCAACACACACACTGTTCAGGGAAAACAATTTGGTTTTGAGAGCGAGAACAATACTACAGTATTTTTCCAGAAGATACTGTCATGGAGGTACAACATCTGCTGCTTATTTTGGAAGAGATCACATCTGGAACTGAAAAGCCCATTGAGCAGAGTGTCTTACAGAGAAGACTGCCCAGAGATACTGACGTCTGAAATAATGAAAAGACTGTGAATCAGTTGAATGGAAACAGATCAAATGCTTGGGAAACACATGCCTGAAGTCACTGGCAGAGAAAAGAGACTGTCACAAATACAGTGAAATGTGTCGATAATCCCGGAGATCAGCTTCAGAGAGGTTCAGTGCAGAAAGATGAAGTGGGTCGGTGCATCACTGATAAGTTCAAATGTTCAGTGTTTTTACCAAGATGGAGGAGAACATTACAGAACTCCTGCAGAGTGGAAGAGTCATTGAAAGCAGGCACATACATCTACTAAACGTGTTCAAGTGAACAGAGGAGTGTTGGTTTGTGGTTGAAGACTTTCACACAGATGATTTCAGGCATGCTGAGTCTTCTCTTGTAAAAGACCTCAGAGCAGTGAAACATGACGATGTTGATAATTTTAACCTCCTAGAAGATGTGATCCGAAAAGAACTTCCTGCTATAATGTCTGATATCAGCAGTAGATCAACAGAAAGACTTTTCCCAGCAAACCTGGACTATAAGTTCAGGCCAGATGAGCTTCTGATTGAGCACTTCTGTCAGTGCTGTTGGGTTCAGTGTCCGTTCTGTGGAGTCACCTGCACCAACATCATAGAGAAAACCATCATGGAGATCACAGTGTTGAATTCCACAGATTGAGAGGAATCAATGGCACATTTTGCCATTCAACAACGAATCACTGTGCTGATATTTGTACAAATTTAGTGGCAAGTGATCGAGTATTTTTATACATCAGATGGAAGATTCCCTTTTAGAGATTACATAACAGCAGGAGGAGTTTATGCTAACTGGAGCATCACCCTGAATCTCTATGAACTGCCCTATTGGAAGTGGTTTGTTTGCAGATTCCAGAAATATCTGGAAAATACCACAATAAAACATTTGAGGAGATCATTCAGATACCAGATGAATGGAGAAAATACTCAAAACAGGATGCTATTGAGAGTTTGGATTAAATGCATCTAATGGCTCAGATAAAGAGGAGACCCTTAACATTTTCTTTAAGATTCTCATCAGATCACATTCAGAAATGGGTTTCTATTCCATTTATCAGTGAAATGAACATCCCAAATGGTGCTGAAACCACAATAGCTCACTGGTGGTTTCTGTGTGATTAGCAAGAATGCAGTGACCTGTCCCGAGGGTGTACTTTGCTCGAGTGTCAAGAAACTTTCCCCCCAGTACTAAATATGTCTTTAAATTTCTTAAACATTGTGCAATTGAGAAAGGTACTTTCCAGAACATTATAGATATGTAGGCACAAGCTATAAAATGTTCTATGTTCTCCCATGCATAGCAGAACTTAATACTTTCAGAACTTAGACAAAGCTCCACTTCCTTACATTACTTATTTTACTATACTTCATATTTCTTCACTAAATACAATCAGACTTAGTCATATTTTAAAATTCAGTGCTAGATTGATGTGTTTATTTCATTTTAAAGTTTACTTCCTACTGAACCTTTTATTTTTACTTGATTATATTACTTGTTTTTACACTTATTATTTTTATAGACCTGTAATCGTTATACTCAATTTACTTAAGTTGATTAAAATATATTTTCTTGATATTCTAAATTGCTTTTAATATCAGTTCTTTATTTGCCTGGATCACACTTCACCACATTCTGTATCTACTTTCACAGCTTAACTTACCTATCGGAAAATGTATTTAGGTGCTGTAATTAACTACACAGAATACTGTTTATGTTCCCATTAGTCAGAGTGGCTCCTGGAAGACAAGTAAATACTTCCTTCCCTTCCCTAAGAATACTGACATGATGTAACCAATCAGAAGACTAAATGACCAAATCATATAAGATGGCATTACAATTTAGCACATCAGCTAGGACCACATTTACTAGCCGCTGGAACGTGAGAGGGAGCATTCTCAACCCAAACGTCATTACAGTACTGTAAAATTAATCAGGTGTCACAACAGCTGAAGAGGTCAGATGCTCTAGGTGTTAAAGAAACATACCAATATCACCTTAGTAAGTCCAGTTTCAGTAAAATACTTTGCTGAATCAACGTTATGTAAACAGTACCCGATTCTTGGCAATGGATATGAGTAGAGATGGAGTAGACAGCATTCGCCCTCCTGTAATCTGTACAGAACTTACTCCAGGGACTAGAGCTTGTCGAGGGCACTCTGGCCTCTGGGCACCAAATAACCTCAGAGCCGGCCCTGACTACAGTGTGTGTAACAGCAGTCTTTTCTACTGTAATATCTGAAGCTGCAGTTACAGTCTCACCACTAGAGGACAGTGTGCACATTTACATAACTATTTACACTTTCATTTCTGAAAGATCTTACATGAAAAAAAAATGAAAGTGTCACAAAAACATTGAAACATTGGTCTTATTCTGCTTGACCATTACTCTGAACAAATACCTAAATTTAAAACTATACCATACTAACTGTTAATCAGCAGTAATTGGGAGTTTGTTGAATAGTTGAAGTAGTTGGTTATAGTGAGCATTGGGCCCTAATCTAAAGTGTGACCAAAGTCACATGATAAAGGAAGACTCATGAGAACCCTGTTAAGAAAAAATACCTGTCAAATACAGTACACAACATACTAGTGAGTTCGTTCATTTATGTCACCGTCAAGTTCTCTAATAGGAATTAAAAATGATGTACTGTTATATGTTTTTGTTTTATGGTAATGCTTTTTTTCTGATGTCGTTGTGCTTCAGTTACTAGTAAGAGACTCATTCTCACATGAATAGTAGCTTGAACTCTTTCCTCACAGAAGCCAACTTTGGAACCACTGACTCCACCCATCTCTTCTTGCTTTCAAGATGGCCACCAGGGAAGTGACCCTTCGCTAAGCCACGCCCTTAAAACCGCCACTGGCCAATCGTGGTTTAGCAAGGATGGTCCACTAGGCACGGAAGGTCTGGCAAGCTTTTCAAGCAAGGAGACATGCCAAACCATTGTGCGTATGGATCGTGCAAATCTGAATACCAGTATCCTCAAAGTTTAGGATGGGGGAGTGATTTTTTTGAGTTTTTTTCCTTAAAGGCAAGGGGAGAAATGATGGGTGTGCGATCAAGCAGGTGGGAGACCCATTCACAACTAAATAAAGACAGGATCAGACAAAAACACCTAAGCTTGGAAATAATAACGGTTCTTTTGTTCATAATGCATTTCACGTAAAATATGGAAAACGATTAAAGACAAGACGGAGGCTCACTGACATACTTTAGAAATATATTTCAGCAGTTTTTGTTAATCGGACGCAGCCTACTGCTGAGTATAACTTTAACCCAGATCCGATCAGCGGCTCTCCCAGTGTTAGTGTTTTCCCACAAGAGTTTATGGATAAACAGTTTGATTTATAAATATTTAGATTTTTTTTTACATTCACTTTACCCTGCTGTGCACGAGAACACAGCATGTTCCTCAATTTGTGTTTCCCAGTTTAACGGTATTGGCATATGGCAGCAGCGGCTGTCTTTGCGCTGAGACGGATAGGCTTCTAGCTTTCAATTTTTATAAAATTACCTTTTCTATACTCGATTGCATGTATGTCGATGAATACTATCCCTCGAATGCATACTGCAGGTACCCTTTCAGTGTGGCTCTGTACGATATTTCAAATGTTCACCAAAAATGAGTAATTATCTCCTTGGGAATGTCTAACACCGGTGCATACACACTGAAATGAGACCATGCCAGGCATGAAAGCTTGACCGGCGTAGCAACAGTAACTAGGGAGGGCGGGGCTTAGCGAAGGGTCAATTAAAAGACGTTTCTCAATATGCGTACTTGTCTGTACTTGTGGACTTGTGAAACGTCATCAGTCACTGCCCAAGTACTGTTCCAATTCAAAGTTCACATCTATCCAAGTCAGAGAATGTCTAATTGAAGAGAATTGGCACTGGCTGGTTACGTCCGGGTTCTGGACTGGCTGCAGTAACACGTCTCTGTCCATGCGGGGCGCACGGTGGATGCAGAATGAATGGGAGTCAATAGAGTTTCACCCCGAGAAATCCACTTTCTCAGGATGTAATTTTTTTGTCAAGTAATTTGAAAGTTGCATTTAAAAGGGAGGGTTAAGATAATACACTCAGCTGAAAATTGCATTTAAGTTCACTTATCTGTTCTAAAATCCGTTCAAAAATGTGATGACGTCACACAATAGCAGAATGCTCAGCGTGTTCCGGCCAACAACGGCCTAACCTGTAAAGAAATCAAAAGGACATAAGTACTCGTTCATTCGACTTTTGGCCTATAATCTATATTGAACTTGCGGAATCAACAATAAAATCTATGTTAATTTAACAACAAGCAGGTGAAAGAGACACATTTAGCCGTTTAGCCCCATAGACATTGAACATTTTCTGCATTGAACATTTTCTTTTCACGGTTTGATATTCACGACTTTTCAGATAAATTAAAGGACCTTACAGAGAAATGGGCCCAGGTTGAACCCATGCCTTTCCCAATTACAAAGGAGGAGGTTAGGTCTTTATTTAAGAACTAAAGTGAATAAGAGTCCAACACCAGATGGAATTACTGGGAGACTTTTGAAATGCTGTTCAGAGCAGCTCTGTGGGGTGTTTACTGATATTTTTGAGATGTCCTGGGAACAGGGTACAGTCCCAATGGCTTGGAAGGAGTCGGTTATAATCCCAGTGGCAAAGGGCAACTCTGCATGTACATTAAATGACTATAGACCAGTGGCATTGACTTCACTGGTAATGAAGTCATTTGAGAGGATTGTAAAGAGGCTTGTTTTTAGATTTTTCTTCTGCTTTTAACACTATCCAGACACATATTTTAGTTAGCAAATTAGTTTTAAGAATTTAATATTGAGAGAAAATTTGTGAGCTGGATTTTGGATTTTTTAACAAATAGAACACAGCGTGTAAGGTGAATGGTTGTCTCCCTGAAAGGCGTGTCTCTTCCACTGGCTCCCTCAGGGCTGCGTACTTTCACCACTATTGTACATCCTCTACACTAACGGTTGTAGGAGTCAGTATAGAAACAGACACATCCTCAAATATGCTGATGATAGTCATTCGTTAGCTTACTACAGAAACATGAAATACAGCATGGGCCAGTGGTCGATGAGTTTGTCAGTTGAGTGCGACAGGTCTTTTTCTGCAAGCTTAACACCTGTAGAAACCAGGAGGACAGGCTGCTATAGATTTTAGGAAGAATCCATATGGCTACTCCTCTTACCCACCTACATGTGAAGGATAATCTGAGTAAGCAGTATTGATGTTTTCAGACTGTGATAGATAGGAACTTAAGTTTGACATTGATAGAGATGATCTTTAAAAGGGACAACAAGATTGTACTTCCTTAGGAAGTTAAACTCTTTAACGTTTAAGTGCGGTCATGCTCTTTGTTTTATGAGTGTTTTGTTGAATATTTCTTACTTTTGCTTTTATTGCTTGGTATGGGGGCATGAGCTTGAGAAATAACCTCAGTCACATTGTGAAGGTGGCCGGTTGATTGGCTGTCCTCAGGTTTCTCTGACAATTGTTATGAGAGGCAGGTTTTGAGGAGAGCAAATACCATGTTGGAATGTTAGGTGGTCCTACATCTTTTGAGGTTCTCCCTCAGGTTGGAGATTCGGAGTATTGTTTTAAGTCCAATAGGACTAAGTTGTTTTTTTACCGTGTGCAATTCGTTTACTTTCATGTTCTATGGTGTAGAAGTGTGAATGGTAAATTTTTTTTTTTTTAATTAGTAGTCTGTGTTGTTTATGGGTATGTGTATGTGGGTTTACCTGTTATGTGACCTATGTATGCCTGGCTGCAAGAGATGAGTTTCCCTTAGGGACAATAAAAAAACTGAACTGAACTGGACAAAAGATCAGCCTAACTCTGAGAAGCTGGAAGGTGTGTAGTGATTGTCCTTGTTAGCACACATTTCAACCTTATCGCATGTCAGCCATTTCTTAATAAAGAAAATGACAAAGATGGCAACTCCCAGTAAATTGGATAGTGGTTTGGTGGAATTATGACTTTTGGAATGGTAGCAGCAAATACCTTGTACTGAAAAAACTATAAAATACAACCTATAACCACAATTACAAGCACACTCATATATCACCTATGTATATAAAATGTTTGTTAAGTTTAATTGGGTAGAGTGCTGTGAACCGAAGGGGTAGGGGTAATGCTTCAGAAAAGTTTTTCAAAACCACTATCTTAATGTTAGAATATCTTGCTCATGTGTGATTCAAGTTAAATGTTTATGTACAATTAGAATCACTTATTTCTATCCTATATGGGAGTGTCTCCTAGAAGTATATTTGTTCAGTGGGAATATCAAACAGAAGAGCTTCATGTATTATAGTTGAATTCCATTTTTTAAAATAGCTGATATCACAGAAAGACTGGAAGAACAGACGTAGCATGTCAGAGTCCACAAGAAATGATCACTAACAATATCACACTTCAGTGTATCACACAGCTAGTCCCTATTTTTCTGCTCATATGTGCAGGATATCATTAACATTTTATTGATGAATGTGACAGTTTTCGCTATTGATGCATGTTACAGATAATAATGCAAGCGGCAATAAAAATCAAGAAGATTGATTAGCTATAAAGTAAAAAAAAAGCAAAGAATAAACAAATATGACATGTAACCCCTGGTGAGAATAGGAGGATAAAAGTTTAAAATAATTAATAGAGAATATTTTCATACAAATTACTGTCAATGCGTCAGAATATAATGTGAAATACTATTTGTTTTCGATGCAGATCATTGTAGCAATTGTTGCTGGCAGGAGAACAGCGTAACCCAACCTCCTCATCGAGTAGTCTTTTACATTAAATGGTGAAAATATTTAAATAGTTACAATCATGAAAGTTAAGTATAGCCCAATATAATTTACTCGTACATTATTGGCACAAGAACAGTTTCGCAATGTATATGGCACGGATATTCACAAGTACATAGTCAGCAGTTTCACAGTGATATCACCAACTTCCCCCACCCTCCCCTAAACCTAACCCAGGGTTACTCATGCGTCCCATACACGCAAAAAAACATTTTTGGGCGTATCTCGGAATGAGATCGAATGACACTCGTCCCAAAGCACCTACTCTTTGGTTATTCCTGGAACATTCTTTTTGTATTCATGTCATGTTTCATGTAAGTTTACCTTGCTATTTCAATGGGAGTTTACTATGTTGATCGCGGCGTTTTCGTCGATCAGATTCAAGTTTTGCCTGCACGACTGGCAGAGCTTTAGCAGAGAATACTTTTTTTGTTTTTTATATTTATGTGAAGTTTGTGTTGGAGTCTGTGTCTGTGCTGAGAGGCAGGACGTTTTGTGGGGTTATCAGGATTCTTAGTCGTACAGCTGAAGTGCCGTTTGTTCAGCATGGGCGGTAGATAAGAGGATAGAGAGGCTCTAGGAGCGCGCATGCATCGCCACATTCTGATGGATTCAGCAGGAAATCCGACCCCGTAGACCTCACTTATAAATGTGAATGTTGGCCTTCTAGAGGTAATAGCAAAGTCTCAGAAAGGTGAATCATGGCTAAATGTGTGATTACAACCCCTTCAAACACAGGCAATAAAAATCAGGATTGAGTTGGAGAAAAGCTACATATAGAACCTTTAAAAGATGGCTGTGTCTCATCTGAGTCTTGTTGTTTGTACACTCTGTGACTATGAGACGAATCCGGCGAAACTTACCGGAAGTAAGCGGGCGCCATTACTGAGCTGTTGCTAGGTAGCGTTACGCCATTTGCCTCCTATTGTTTTAGTTGCAACTTGCGTCCACTGGGAATAAACAGCCCGCGATTTTACGACTGTCACTAACGTAAGAACGTTACCCATTGTATAATGTCGAGTGGGTAAACAGTTTCCGTTATAAATTGTTTCAATGGTGGCAGTAAAATTTCAATTTTGAAGAGAAAACATTGTGAATACCCGTTGGTCGACTGCCCCTGTCTGGTGCCGTATGAGTTTATCACAGTATTCTGGGTGAGTACAGAAAATTGGAGAAATGATTGCTTCCTATATTGTCCCATCCAAGAACTCTTCCTTGCTAAATTATCTGATACCAGTGTTAAATTTATCTCTGACAACTTTCCACTACTTATATCTTCTCTGGTGTTCCGACTCCATCACTTATACACACTAGTCCTTTTAAATCTAACAGTCACTTTTTCTAACCATCTCTTCCTATTCCCTGGAATAGGAATTTTGTGTATTTTTGAACATGGGAATTTTTACTCTTACTCTTGAGGAGAGGAGACTGACCCCTGCCGATTAGGAGGAAAACTACAAGTACGTAATAGAGAAATGTCCAGGTGCGGTTACCGAAAGCATTGTTAGCCAACTATGGTTGCAGTTTGTCGTTATCAGCATAGTTCCAACGAACATCGCATAAGGCTTTCGCAAAGTTGTGGGGTTGTGAACGACAGCGCTCTCGACCTGTGGTTAGAGGCATATTTTCTATAGTGCATGACTGATCTTGAGCAAATAAGCGGTGCCTTTTATTTAGAATGCATACAAATGTAATTTATGTCTTTTAGTTTGTCAAAAGGTTTTAAAGTACCGATTTTGAAGATGTGCGAACGTGCTCTACCATGTAAGAACGAGCCACATATTGAGTCTGGTAGTAAAGCAAAATAACTGAGAACAATTAGAAATTGTCCTCAGGTGACATGTCTGTAATTCATATTAACAAATCTAGCGTTCATTGCATCTCAAACAGTTTCATTAAAAGAGTTATTACTCCACCTACGTGCGAACCAATGTGGTTGTGACGATACTTTGCAACAATGGGTTTCGGGAAATAGCTCGCGACTAGCTGAGTTGATTTTTCCAACGATGCAGTCGTACTATGGTAGTGAAGCAGCGAGTTACATTTTTGTACAGGGAAAAGCATTTCCCTGATCGGTTAACACTTTCCACATGTTTCAAGAATGTCGGTTGCTAACATTGGCTAAATGAGACTACAGAGTTTGTCGAGGACATTAAACGCCATCTCTCTGAACAGCAATATACTCACAAGTCACTTTTACAGCCTCACTTTTTATTATAATCATGCTCTTTCAAACTCTTCTCTGCGTTAAACTTTTATCATTACTTTAAAAATGTTTTATATAAAGACTTGAAAGAGTTGTTTGAAGGCTTATCAGTGATTTAGCCGTTCATGATAAACACTCAAGCACTACCGCATGTAATCACATGTTCATTTGCATACATCACAAGACAAACATAATATTCTTGCTTCTCTAAATACAGATATAAAGGGACCAGAAAATGAACCACACAAAGGTTTCTGATGTTAGAAACCACACAAGAACTTGACTAAAGCATGTAAACACAAATATTTATTGCTTAATAAACAACACAATCAAATCAAAAAGAATTGTTCTGGATTTGAAATCAAAATTTCTAGTTAACAGCATGTGAAATGTTGAAGGCATGAATAACAGAATCACATTCTCAATCATTTCCTTCTCTTTAAAACTAATGATTTTTCACACTATGATATCATGCTGACTATGTTTTCATGTGAGCATATTAATTCGCATGCAATAACAAATTGTTAATTTGAGCTGTAATTTGGCTTTGATGTTTGACACTTGAAGAGAAACAATGATGCAGAGAAATTGCACAGCAACAACATGAAAGATTTATGGTCTGAGCAAGACAACAACAGGACAGAAGCACTGGAGAGGCGACACAAGTGAACAACAGATAAACATCATCTTCCCAGCAAACACAGAATGTTACCCCTAACGTTCCCCCCTAAACGTTCCTGTATGGTTCCAATTTTATATTTAATTTTATAACCTAAGGAGAACATTCTGGGAGCCGTTGCCCCTGCAGGTTCTTTTAGGTTCGACATACAACCTGAAGGGAGCAATGTTCTGGGAACGCTCCCCTGTAGGTTATTTCCCAGGTTCTCGTAAGGAGAGCATTCCCAGAACGTTTCCCTGAACCTTAAAGCGAACGTTCTATTTACTTTAAGAAAACTTTCCTGGGGAACCAATAGGGAGCGTTCTGGGAACCAAAAACGAACGTTCCCAGAACCTAGAATTGTTTGCTGGGATGATTTTTTGAGAGAGTTGCTTGTTCAAAGATAATCATTTTCTGGCTGTTTGCTTGTTTGCAACTTTTCTCTAATGGAGATACGATATTGTGCGTTTTTGACTGGCGCAGGTGAAAGACGGTTTGGGGTCGTTCATACTTTTGTTTTGACACTGTTCAGAAGACTGAGAACAGACATTGAGTTCTTTTGGTGGATATGAGCGCTTGGTTGATCCCTCTATGTAAGGCCCCTCTTCCCACTTTCCACATGATATAGACCTGGCTGAGCTTTAGAACCAGGTGACCTCACACACTAGAGAGACTGTGTCTGCGTTAATGCTGCCTATCAGGGTCTATAAATGAGCA
The DNA here is from genome assembly GCA_030378365.1 of Hybognathus amarus. Taxonomy (NCBI): domain Eukaryota; kingdom Metazoa; phylum Chordata; class Actinopteri; order Cypriniformes; family Leuciscidae; genus Hybognathus; species Hybognathus amarus. The sequence continues at coordinate 195,790 of JAQIUQ010003262.1, forward strand.
ACACTGGGTTTCTGTCGGGTCGTGAAATGGAAAAGAGTCAGAGAACAGGAAGTGCCTGAACAATATTGAATGACAGAGAGTTTAACAAGCGACAGCTTTTGACACGTGTGATCTCAGTATTTCAAATGTGCTTGCATTATTTATTTGCTATGCAATAAATAGTATAGGCCTTTCATCATTATTTTCCCATACACAAAAGAAAATATATTGAATATATTGTATAGTGCTAAAGAAATCAATATGAGGCATATATTCCAAATACATTGAAATATATGTGCATTGTTTGTCACTTATATTTATCATTTTGAAATGCATTTCTCAAATACACTCACCGGCCACTTTATTAGGTACACCTGTCCAACTGCTCGTTAACACTTAATTTCTCAAGCAGCCAATCACATGGCGGCAACTCAGTGCATTTAGGCATGTAGACATGGTCAAGACAATCTCCTGCAGTTCAAACCGAAGCATCAGTATGGGGAAGAAGGTGATTTGAGTGACTTTGAACGTGGCATGATTGTTGGTGCCAGAAGGGCTGGTCTGAGTATTTCAGAAACTGCTAATCTACTGGGATTTTCACGCACAACCATCTCAGGGTTTACAGAGAATGGTCCGAAAAAGAAAAAACATCCAGTGAGCGGCAGTTCTGTGGGCGGAAATGCCTTGTTGATGCCAGAGGTCAGAGGAGAATGG
>JAQIUQ010003263.1:0-115000 GCA_030378365.1 Hybognathus amarus
TATGTGTTGACTGCCTTGAAGATGGAGTTTGTGAATTACTTGATTCATTTTTCAGTCTTTTGCTGTTGCAGGTGTTGGGTCTGGACTGACTCTCAGTGTTCCAATGTCTCAGTTTTTCCCCTGATAAAGAAAATGTTTTATATTTATTTAATTTGATACACCACAAAACCTAACAAGTTCAACAAATTCAGAATTTGAAGACACCTCAATTCAAGTAAGTTATAAAAAACGTACGTTTTGAGTGCTCTAAACTTATTTTATTTTTGTCCACTAAATCAAGTTTAGTCTGAAACTAGTTTAAACTTCACTTTATCGAGTAAAACCAATGAAATTACAAACTTTAAATGAACTCAGAGAGCTTGCAGTTACTGCTCAGCTCACAATATCACACAAAAAGTCAAATCAGTCCCTACCATCAAGCAGAGGTGGAAAGTCCAGGGGTCAGAAAGTAAAAGTCCTGCCATATTTTTATTCCATCCATGAACTCACACAGCAAAAACTCTGATGTTAAATTAACTTTCCTATGAGCTTTCCATGCTGTTCATTTGGCTCCAGACTCAAGAGTATTAGGCGGCTTCTACACTGGGCTTGTTTGCTGCGGTGCGAGCCCGAGCGCGTTGGTCTGGTTTCACACTCAACTTGATTCTATCGAACCCCGGTGTGTTTGCATGCATCTTACGTCAGTCGCAAACGTGCAGCGGCGCATGATAGAAAGCAGAACGTGGGTAAATATTGTGTTTTTTTTTTTATTAATTTGCTGCTATTATGAGCAGTTGAGTGAACAATACAGGTTTACTGTATGTGTGTCACATAAGGTGGACTTCTGCTGCTTGCAAACGGACTCTTTTGAGGAGACAGTGGATTTCCAAATGTGTTGCTCTGATTCCACGCACAATGCACGAATACACTGCAGGCTCACTCTCGCTTGTATCCGAGGTAAATCATCAACACTATCATCCCTTACAAGTGTTTTATTTAACTCAATACATCACAACTAAGCTAAAACGCATGTCGCAGGATACTTTACTTCCTGAACAAGTGCGCACCCGAATCCGTGTTGCTTTCACATTCACGCGAACCAGTGGCACAACTTCGGAAGCAACCGAACTCAGACCACCTCCTCCAGGTAGTCTCGGGTTCGGTACCCCAGTGCGCACCCGGGTCCCATGACAGCATTCACATTAGCAATTTTTCATGCGAACCGTGCCCGTTCCGAAAATAAACTGCCAGTGTGAAAGCCCCCTTAAAGTGTTAAAATGAGTGTTCTATTAACCCTCAATAGTGTTAAAGTTAATGAGCTAATATAAGTGATTGATTGAGTTATGATTGACCACTACTGAAGACACCTGATGTTAACAAGCAGAATCAACAAAGGAGAAAAATCACATTTCTAGTCACCATTATGGTGATTGGTATTTGCCAGTTGCGTCAGATGCTAATTTGTCTGCTACATTTGAGTTTTAACTTTCAGATTGAACAAAGAGAACTGTTCATCAGGTAGTGTTGGTTATGTTTAACGATAATCATCATTTGACTTTGTATCACTGAACTAATTTGGAGTTTAAGTCTCTGACCTAAATGTATATTGGTCATTACAGTATCAAAGAGATTCTGCAGCATAAGATCAATAATATTCAATATGATCCAAATGATTTCTTAAAAGTTGGTCTAATAAAAAACAAATCTTTGTTTAAGGCACACACAGACATCAAGATTCAGTGTATGAATCTCAACAATGGTGACAAGAGAACACTCAATTAGGAAAAATAAATTACTAAGACAATTAAGATCATAATTTATTCATACTGCAATGCATGATGGGAGCCATGAATGAGTTTGATTGGTGGCACCCAGAATGCACTGCAACATGCTTCATTATTATCACCATTGTTGAGAATCACAGGCTGATTCTTGATGTCTGTGTGTTTAAAAAAAATCTAAGACTTTTGATCAGAACAACTTTTAACAAATCTTTTGGGTAAAATTGAAAATACTGAAAATGGTATACTATAGAATCACAAGCTGCTGTTATTTATCAAGGTAAACCTGGCTTTCTAAATGGGTTCAGTGATTAGGTCAAATGATTGTCACAACATAACCAAAACCACCTGATCAGCTTTTCCTGTTGTTTATTCGGCAGTTATAACTCAATTACAGTAGCCAAACTAAATCTAGCATTAATAGTTTAAGGATCAAGAGCCCAACTAAAGCAAATACCGATCACCATAATGGTGACTAAAATTTAATTTTTCTCCTTTGTTGATTCTGCTTGTTAACATCAGGTGTCTTCAATAATGCTCAATCATTACTCAATCACTTAATTATCTCATTAACTTGAACGCTTTTCTTACACTTCTCGAAAGTGCACACAACATACTTTAATTGTATATTTTTTTACTGCAGTCACAAATATTGAATTAAATGTAATACTTATAGACAGCATACATTTATGAAAATATTTATTTTAGTATTATCTGTGAGTAGCTTTAAGATAATGTGTTGCGAAATGGTTAAATTATATTTCAGCATGCCCTATTTGCGGAAATAGCCGTTTCATTTCAAGTAACAGGAAGATAATCTATTTGCATAAAACTAGTAAAAATAAATAAATAAATAAAAAAGTTCAATGAGGAAAGCACTGGTTTGTTCAACAAATAATTTGTTGAACTTGGTGAAAACAATTTCAGTAATTCCGATTGCTGTTTGCATGCTATGCCTTTTTTACTCAGAAAACCCAAGTAAACATTACTTGACTAGATTTATGTAAATCCACCAGTGATTCTAACTAACACTTTTTAGTAAACTTTACTTAATGTCATAACTTAATTGTGATAGTAATATGTATTCACACACTATGCTTTGTTTTACTCATAAAACCCAAGTAAAGATTAATTGATTGGTTTGAGTGTGGTTTTTGTGGCGAGGAAATATCTTAATGGACTTTTCACTAATTTCCTCCACTTCTGCAGTTATTTTTCTCTGTTTGCATTCACTCATTTCCCAAAGTCATCTTGAATGTTGAATTGTTTTGAGAGAACATAACATAAGCTGACTCTAAAATACTAAAATATTTTTAGTCACCATGTGGAATGTGGAAACCGATTGCACATTTTTAAGTCTTCCATAGCTTAAAATGGCAGATTAAAACCATGTTGAGAATATTAGTATTTAAGATGTTTGCAGAACACATTAGAACACTGTTAGTTAAAGGGAATTACTCAAGTAATCTTACTATTAAATACTTAAGTAAGATTAGTAAATATTATTTAGTATGTTAACTAGAATTGACATTAAACTAACTTGATATTTAGTACTTAATTTACTTGGGAAGAGTTAGCTTTCTTTTTACTTTTAGCGGATTATTAACTTTTAATTTTCCCTTTAAGTTTCCTTTGCAAAAGTGAGGCAATGGGTTTCCAAACTTTTTAGTAAACTGAACTTGTTAGAATTTGTATCATATGTAGGATGAGTTTACAGAGTGTCCTCAACCTACAAGTACAGTAAATTAAAGAAGCCTTTATAAGAAGACTTCATAAGACACATATGCAGAAAAGGAAACAAAATGCAATTGTTGCTTTAAGTATGTACAAACACAGGCACACACACCACACACGTTATTTTTATTTATAAAGTAATGTAGTCGTACCTGAGCATGGTAGTCTTCCTTCTCTGTATCATCAATTTGGTTACGAGCTGTAAATTAAAGTTTCCTGTCAAGCATGTGTACTTACTAGGAAAGTGTAAGATCACCTGACTAGGCAGTAAGAGAAAGTGAAAGTCTTTTGTGTGTTACTTTGTGGTAATGTCTTTTGAGCATATTTGTGCTTTTGAACTTGTGCTGTATTTCTACTCTCATTTAACGTGATGTTTTTTCAGATGTACAGGAATTAGTTTGGCTGGAAGAAAACTTCAGGATGACACCTATGGCACTCTTTCAGAATACAAAAGGCTGTTTGATTCAAAAGAGTGTAATGAGTCAGTTCCCTTGAAGTTTTCTTTGTGGGACTATTGAAAACCCTAGATGTGCTTGTGGACTTTCTTTTGAGACTTTTTTTGAAGAGGGGTTACTTTCGTTTTTCCATCCTGTCCAGTCATGCAGGTAATTGATTGATTAGTTTTATAATACTGAAAGACAAAATCTAGAAGGAACAAGACCTTGGGAGGGAAAAAAGGCTCAAAGGGACACTTGAACAATAATTGCTATGTTAAAGCAAACCTTTTAAGAAATGCACCAATATATATTGTAAAAACTGGGTTAAACAATTTGTTTGGATAAGACTCATAATTAGCACAAACATGAACCAGACTCAAAGAACAAAACACTTCCTCAAAAGTGCACAAGGGAAATTCCATTTAAACATATATTAAACCCTCTCGGGGTCATGAGGTTGTTCTGGGGTCCCTGCAAGGTGTTCTGACATGCTTGACCCTTATGTCTACTTCTGATACTTGTGAAATGTTCATGGCTGGTAAGTCTGATTACACTGTATTCAGCACAAGCTCTCTGCCACAGTAATATGTCAGCAGCATGTATGTAAACGTTTTTAGTATTGAGATAATGACCTTTATGCCGTAGTTGTCACTGACAAAAACAAAATGTCACTGATATAAGGTCATAAAACCCATACTGAATTTCTTCACTGAGACTTTTAAAAATCGTATCACGTGGCCTAGAATATTTGCTTCAAAACTGTGAAAATCATCCTAACTACTCATTCAGGATAAGACAATATATTGGTTTAAAATTTGTAAGAAAGCTTTATGCGTGTGGGCGTATCAGTTCTCAACCGACCTATACATATTTAGTGGTTTCACACCTGAGAAAGACAAAGAGCCCTTCCCTTAATAGGGTCCCTTCCCTGGCCCTATTAGGTGCTCTAGGCTTTGCTGAGGAGCCTTGCACAAAGAATGAGGAGAAATTTTAAAAAGAATGGCTTTTAGATTTTTTGGACGTTTGGATTTATTTCACAACACAACACAACATAATCCAAAGATACACAACAAATGACAAAAAAGCACATGGTCAAGCACACTGATACTCAGACAAGAGACTTGGAACAGTCACACACACCTTTGTGCCATTCCTGAAACATATACTTGTCATTGCAATGTTTTTCACGTTAACCATATTAGTGTACAGAAATACATGTAAATGCTTAGTGCGCAGGACTCAATGGCATCTGGTACCTGTAAAACAACAACAAAACAGCTGTGAACATGCTGATGTCAAGAGAAACTGCACGATTTTGGGAATACATTTGAGAATTTTGTGATTTAAAATGGCTTTTTACTATTTATAAAATACACACATATACATATATTTAAAATGAACACCAGGTTATATTGTGCCTTGTAGGCATATTGCCTACATGTATGGCTGCATAAAATAATAATATAACAAATAGACTATAGCAATCACAAAAAACACTTCAGTAATAGAACACTAGAGAAAAATATGTTGATTACTCATATGTTACTTCAAATGTTTCACAATCGTTATGACATTATTGAATGGGATTGGAGTAAAGAACATGCAATGTCCTGTTTGGTACGATTTCGCTTTTCAAACTCCCGTGCCAGGGAACATTTACTGGATTAAGCCACTAGGCTTCCAATAGCATGATGTCTTTCATCTAGTGTACTCCCAAGATTTTTGAAATTTCGTAATTTTATTGCACATTGTTTAAAAATATGTGTGCTTCTGCTTTCGATCGTAAAGTGCCATGGCAGGTCTGATTAAGTGGTACTGAATTGAAGTGTAAGTACCAGGTTACGTGAAGTTCCAGTCTTTTCTGGGCCAGCAGAATGAAATCACATGGAAGCCTCTGAAGGAGTGAGACAGCTCAGTAGATTTTAATCAGAAATGTTCATGGTTTGTGTTCCAGAGATCGACGAAAGTTCTTCGGGGGCTTTAGAATAACGTGAGTGGTTGCTGACAGAAGTTTAATTTTTAGGTGAACTATCTCCTTTAAGTTGGTCTTACCCTTCAGTGGAACACAAAGCATGTTGGTGACCCAACACTTTATTTGCCTGGTTCTGTTATATGGACACGCAAACAGACAACAATGGAACTCAATGAGGTCAACAGAACAAAGTGTTGGGTCACCAACGTTCTTTTGTGTGCTCACTGAAGGGCAAGACCAACTTACACACTTCTGTTATATGGACACGAAAAAAACAATGGAACGTCAATAGGAACAGAAAGTGTTTTGTCACCAACATTCTTTTTGTGTTCCACTGAAGGGTAAGACCAACTTACACACTTCTGTTATATGGACACAAAAAAACAATGGAAGTCAATAGGAACAGAAAGTGTTTTGTCACCAACATTCTTTTTGTGTTCCACTGAAGGGCAAGACCAACTTACACACTTCTGTTATATGGACACAAAAAAACAATGGAAGTCAATAGGAACAGAAAGTGTTTTGTCACCAACATTCTTTTTGTGTTCCACTGAAGGGTTTAGACACAACTTACACACTTTCTGTTATATGGACACAAAAAAACAATGGAAGTCAATAGGAACAGAAAGTGTTTTGTCACCAACATTCTTTTTTGTGTTCACTGAAGGGCAAGACCAACTTACACACTTCTTTTATATGGACACAAGAAAAACAATGGAGCAGTCAATAGGAACAGAAAGTGTTTTGTCACCAACATTCTTTTTGTGTTCCACTGAAGGGTAAGACCAACTTACACACTTCTGTATTATGGACACACAAAAAAAATTAAAGCTGCAAGCAGCGATGGGCGGGCCCTTGCACCTGTAGCACGTCGGGGTGTGCAGGCGGGCCGCGTTGCATATTCTTAGAGCTCAGCCAGTGCGGCTGTGAATCTGCTAACATCCAAATCACCCAAAAATTTCCGTAAAATTCTAAATGGCCGACTTCCTGTATGGTTTCCAGGGCATTGCTCCAACACTCTGTGCGTCTGCCACTTTTCTTTTCACCAGTCCTGATCTATGCGTGCCAACAATTCGGTTTAGTTTTTCGCCATGTTACGGCCGCGAGAAATGGTGCTTGCTTGCCGAATAAAGAAAAATTTAGGAATAAGAGAAAATAAAGCTGCAAGCAGCAATGGCGCGAGGCCTCACGCACCTGTCAGCGCGTTCGGGGTGTGGGGTGAGGGCCGCGTTGCCTATTCTAGGAGTTGTTTCAGTATTTCGTACGTGTCGGTCAAACATGCGCGGGGGCTGCTTCGGTAAAGGTCATTTCGCTGTTGCCACTAGGTGGCGCTATGACTGTGGGTGAATGTCGGCATGTAGATTATGTTCAGGGCGGGACTCTTGTCAAATGTCTAAAATTGTTGTGCAGGATCTGGGCCTTTGCAGCCAAGTTCTCTACAGCTTCCTGTTTCATTGCGAAATCATCGACGCGCCACGGACACACCCATCGACGAAAACGTGCAGATAGCACAACTTTACATCGTCAATGCCTTTAGAAGGCACAGCAGAAATTTGAAGTCGATCCGACTAAATCCCTAGGAGGAGTTCGTTAAAGTACAGAGTGTGTAAATCATCCCAAATGGCGCCAAATTCAAAATGGCAGACTTCCTGCTTCAAATTTAGGGTCTGGGTTCTTGAGGCTTTTTTGTGCATCTTGATATAGTCATCGTCCCCACCAAATTTCGTGCATGTAGGTTATGACGTGGACGACGGGGCTAATTTTTCACATTTCTAGGTGGCGCTCGCGTGCCATTTTGCCACGCCCAGCCGCAAAACCCACCAAATACGGAATTTTTCTCCAGTCCTGACATGCGTGCCAAATTTGGTGTGAGTTTTTGAGCATGTTGCGGCCGTGAAAATGGCACTTACTTTGCAGAAAAAATAAAAAAAAATAATCCTAACAGTTTCAATAGGCCTCGCACAGGTACATGCTCGGGCCCTGAGTTAAAGCTCCAAGCAGCGATGGGCGGGCCCTTGCACCTGTAAGCGCGGCGTCAGGGGTGACGGGCCGCGTTGCATATTCTGGAGCTCAGCTGCGTATGTGGCCGGGGCTGCTTCGGTGAAGGTCAGCTTCCTGTTGCCAGCAAGTGGCGCTATGACTGTGGGCTAATTTCGGCATGTACATGTGTTAGGGGCGGGACTATGTTGTATTACGTATAAAATTTCGCACAGGTCTCAGAGGATGTACACTGCAGAGCTACAAGAGCAACTTTCCTGTTTCATGGCGAATCATCGATGCCACGGACACGCCCGTGGACGAAAACGGCGCAAATAGCACAACTTTACATCGGTTTCGGGGGATGTCCTTTTTTAGAAGGCACAGCAGAAGAGTTTCAAGTTGAACAAAACTCAATGCCTAGGAGGAGTTTGTTAAATTATGGAGTGTGTAGATCGTCCCAAAATGCCCGCCAAATTCAAAATGGCGGACTTCCTGTACGAGTTTAGAGCATTGCTCCCAGAGAACTTTGCTGTGCATCTGGACATGGTAGATGTGCCACAGAAGTTTGTCTACGTGTCGGTCAATCATGAGGCGGGGGCTGCTTCATTAAAGGTCACTTCCTGTTGCCAGCAGGTGGCGCTATGACTGTGGGTGAATGTCGGCATGTAGATTTGTTTAGGGCGGGACTCTTGTCAAATGTGTAAAATTTTGTGCAGATCTGGGCATTTACTAACCTGGCCCTAGCCAGATGGATATCGCTCCGCCTAGCTCCACTCACATACGTATCTGGAACCTCTCCCATTGAGAGTGATTTCTACCAAGCAATTTTATGGCCTAGCCAATCAGACGCAGGGCGGGAGTATCAGCAGATGTGACGTCAGTGGAGGAAGCGCAACCGGTGCGTAAGTGCGTGAGACTGTTTCGATTCAGACAACAATGGCGGGCTCAGCAGTCAGAGAAGCAAGCGTTAACATTGATGCTGCTATTTCATCCGTGTTGTCCAATTTACGTAGCATTGTTTCATTAAAGAACACCAGAGAACGGCATCTTAGAGTCTGCCCGATAAAGCGAAAGCACCGACTGCATATCCGACATGATCTTACCTGAACTTGTAACAATGTTAAACCGAGTTCTGTAAGTCGTTCGTGTATACTTTTTTGGTTGGCTTCTTTGTTAAAAATAAGTTTGCTGTGCATAATGTTGCCTTTTATCCGCACATTTTCATGGCACAGACGGCATTGATCGTTTACCGACATTGCGCTGATTGATGGCTATTCTGTTTTGTTTTTTCCTGCGTCGCTCCCATCAGCGTCAGCGGGTTGGCTTCGGTGTGAGTGGTTGAAATAGCACGTCGATCAAGATGACAGACACGTGGCTTATCCAATCGTATGCAAGAATTTTTGATAAGGCCCAGCCTTCTGAAACGCCATTTCAATGGATCGGTTCCAGATGGATGAGTGGAGCTGGCGGAGCGATATTCATCTGGCTAGGGCCAGGTTAGGCATTTACAGCCAAGATTCTACAACTTCCTGTTTCATGGAGAATCATGGACGACCACAGGACACGCCCATCGACGAAAGCGCGCAGATCAGCACAACTTTACTAGCCTAGAAATCTAGACGCACCCTAGCGGCAGCAAAAATTATTTTGCAGCAAAGTGTGGTCTAGCAACTCTCTGTTGACTTTCGTTGTGGAAAAACCAAACTCTGGTCCGGCCAATCACATCGTGTATAGAGTTGGTGGGCGGGCTTAACAATGATGGCAGAGTTGTGACAGTTCTGCGCCTTGATTTCCATTGGTGATATTCCCTGCTAGTTAAAAACAAACAAGATGCAGCTGGCGAACAGCGGTCTTTCGATTCGGCTTTGGCCGCGACTCGGATGACTTGGAGTTAAGAGAACGTCACTTAGTCATTCTTCAAAAAAGGAAGATGTGTTCAGGAGCTTTGACGACCGGATACAGCAAAAGTTTAATATGTCAACTTGCTCCGCTGGAGGGAAAACGCATTGGACTCACTCATCCACAGCCGTTCGTTGCTCTAGTTGAGTTAGCGCTTTCCTATGGCGAGCAGGGATATTGAAAGACAACCTTTATCCCGCCCTCGGATTGAGGTATGCCAATTGAGAGTTCCCAGACCTAACATCTTGATAGGTCTTGCTTGCCAGGCTTACAGCTTACATCAACAATGAAAAAATAAATTAAAAAAAATTTAAAAAATAATCCTAACAGTTTCAATAGGGGCCTCGCACCGTTAGTGCTCGGGCCCTGGAAAATAACCCTAACAGTTTCAAGAGGGGCCTGGCACCGTTAGTGCTTGGGCCCTAATGCCTCAGTTTCCACTGAGCGGTACGGTACGATTCTGAAGTACGCATTTATTTGCGTTTCCACTGTCAATAGTTGTGAATGGTACCAAAAGCCAAGCCGTACCGTACCACTATTTGGGTACCCTTTTCGTTGGGGTACCTAGCACAGTGAAAGGGTACTAAAAGGTGGAGCTAGACTCACTGCAGAACGGTGATTGGTGGACAGAGTATCGTCACTCGCGTGTGCTAAGGGCATTAGAAGCATACAGTTGAAATATAATTCTACTGTTATTGTGTCACGAAATGTAGTTTTAAGAGTTTTTCAGGCGAGAAAGTAGTTTTTTAAAGCTCAAATCTGTGGTTTATTTCTAGATTTATGATAATTTGACTGAGATCCATTTCAAGCGATCACCGGACGCTCGCGCTCGTGTCCTCGCCTGGAACAGCCTTACCTCGGCTAGTCGCTCTGATGTTTGCCGCTGACTCGGACGTCTCTGTCGTGGTTAAACATCGAGATATAGTTCGTCTTGTATAAACCTAACAGGTGATCTTTGGTCTCGTGAATCTACTGAATCGTTCCCTGGCCAATAGCTTTGGCAGAAGGCTACGTGAAGTTTCATATCTTTGAGCCGCTGAATTTGTATATGACTGACTGAATTGTTTCTTTATGTTATTTAAGCTTTACTGTATATCTGTTCTGTACCTTACTACTATACTTTTATAATGGCTATTATTGATAAAACTGAAATGCAACAAAAAAAGATAATTTTATTTCATTTTTAAAATTCTATTACAAGATAATGTGTTGTTTATTGCAACATTTGTACCAATATGATATGCAATACGTTACATATTGCCTGGAATATGTTTAATATTTTTACATTTAAACGAAAAGAGGCAGGGTTGTGTTTTATATTTAGTTTTGTTATAAATATAACGTTACATACATGCAGTGAATATAATCAATAGGCTATGCGTTGCCTGAACCACATTTGTGTGCTTTATAATGTTTAAAATGTATTGAAATGAAATCTGAAAAGAAGCAGAGTGGTGTTTTATAACATATTTCGTTTTATTATTGCCTAAAATGTACATACAGAGATAACCGGAGTCGCATAGCCAGAGCGAGCTGAGTGCCGCGATCGAGAACGCGCTGTCCCATTAGCAGGGATGAGTACTCCTGAGTTCGGACTTTGCGTATGGCTAGGCTACTTGGGTCTGAGAGAAACGCCTAATGCCAGCGCTCGTTTCATAGTGACAAACATGCTGAGAAGCAGAGAACAAGATCTGCTGTGCTGTACTGTCAGCACATTGTTGTTGCTGCTGCATGTCGCTTTCTTACGCGGAGAAAATGACGTCGATCGCTATCTTCCAGCAAACACCACGCCTATCAAGTCAGGGTGCTGTTCGCGGTGGAAGCGCAAGCCTGATCATGGTGTTACCCCGACCCGAACCCGTCTGCACTGTATCTACCGTACCGTACCGTACCCCTCAGTGGAAACGAGGCATAAGTAACCGTAACAGTTTCAATAGGGTCCTCGCACTGTAGTAGCTCAGCGCCTAGATAAAAACACAACTCTTAACAGTTTGGATATGGGTGCTTGCACTGTTAGTGCTCGGGCCCTAACAAACACTGGTCAACATTAATGATGACTTAAAGCCCGAGTTTTCTCCTTCAGTGATTTTGTGCTTGTCAGCATTTCAGGTGTCTTCAATATAATGCTCGGAATCGTGGTACTAAATTATTAACTTAATTGTGCTACAGTTCAGCTTAAACGCTGCTTAGAGTTATAATTGGGTCAGCTTGAAATTTCTCTTAATTCCTTGATGTTCGAAGCTACATGAATAAATTATGTTTGTTTTAACGTAACCCAGTTATGTGGGATAGTGTCTGAGGAAAGCTGGAAACTAAAGAAAAAAACCATCACCTGTACATACTAACCCTTTTCAGGTCCTCTCTTTCGGACACCTTCAGGTCACCCTTTAATAAATGTTTTTGAAATCGATATGGTAAAGCAAACTCATAATTGCTAGAGGGGAATTCCCAAAGTTATAGTATTAAAAGAAAAAATCAGCACAAAGATTGAAAAAGCACAAAAGCTCATGACAAAACTCTTTCACTTTCTCTTACTGGCAAGTCAGGTGATTTTCCATTTTCCTATCAGTCACACTTGACAGGAAACATTTGTTTACAGCTGGTGGTACCGAATTGATGATACAGAGAAGAATGAGATGAGTGATGACAGAGCTAAGAGAAGACTGCATGCTTCAGGTTTGGGTACGTTCTGTCTAATAAATGTGGTGTTACCGTGTGTGTGTGTGTGTGTGTGTGTGTGTGTGTGTGTGTGTGCTTTGTGTTCATACTTAAAACTATTCATCTATTGTTTTAAACTTGTATAACTTTCTTTGTTCTTCATATTATTCTTTTTTTATTAGGAATATAATTTATGTTATTAACAATTACCATCATATTCCTGCAGATAATAAATCCTAAGTGCATAGGAGAAAAGACCAAAAAGTAAAAAATTTAAAACACAAAAGGAAATGCTGCACACTAAAAAATATGGCAAAAAGTTTCAATAAATATTTGTTATCAATGTTTAGGTCTCATGACCTTCATCAGGCATATACCTCTAAACAAGGCCATGAGCGAGAAACATTGCTCTGAATAATTTTTTGATACTTTTTGCCAAATGATGATAGTGATTTTTTTTAATGTATTTTATAAAAATCTAATATGTTCTAAAATAATATATTCTATATGTCAGATGATTTCGTCCATTTTTGCAGGTGCATGTTGACACACATTTGACCAGGAAACTTCATTTGCAAGCTGGTAACCAAATTGATGATGCAGAGAAGGAAAACTACCATATTCAGGTTTGACTTTATTATCTAAATAAATGTAACATTATTTATTGTGTGTGTGTGTGTGTGTGTACCTAGTTCAGCTCTTATCACCATCCCACAGGTAAGATGTTTGTCATTATGTATAAAAAAAAACCAACAATAATATCTTATTAAAATTGTAAAGTCATATTGACAAACAATTTGTAGTTTTCAGTATATATATATATATATATATATATATATATATATATATATATTTTTTTTTTTTTTTTTTTTTAATAAATAACATAGGAGCAGTTCGTTTATACAATTTGCAACCATTTCATAGATTGGAAGAAGCCTTAGTTTGTTTTAATGCCAAAGAGTTCAAAAGATAACACCAGTTCAATTTTATGAGAGAAAAAGGTCTGAAAATGTTTTAACTCTGCAAGAAAAACAATTCTCAGATGTCTCAATTTGTAATGGGATGGTGAGCTATAACTCGCATGCAGTTTGCTCTCTTTATGACGTTTGTTAGAGGTTTGATGAGAAATCTAATTCTGCCCGATTGCACCACCCATACTACTTCTGAATAGGATGTCTACTATAGAAATTGTGTGAAAATTCTGGAAGGTACTTACATGGTTCAGGTTACTGAAAACCTATATGAAAAATGGAGGTGCACTTCTATGTTGCTATGATATCATAGGGGAGCTTGAGTCTAGTGAAACAGTTTGGTACTAGCGTCCAAATAAATGGTATATATATAAATGATAGATAATCAACCTAGAATTTCGAATACAACTTGTCTTCCAGATTTGTGGCTTTGTTTTTGATTTTGTAAAATATATATGTTTTATAAAATATAAACAATTATATTTTTACATTTTCATGTACAACTCCAAACTTCTCTATATATTTTTTTCTGTTTCCGTTTGCATAATTTATTTCAGACTCTTCAATAATACTGACTAATGTCTAAAGCTTCTTAAATTTACAGCATAAGTTTGGATCATGGTTTCACTGTCTATGCAAAGTGACGGTTAATAAAGTGATAGTTTTTTTTTTGTTACCTTTTCCGTATGCGAGTAAAAGCACCAAAAACACTTTTCACTTTCTATTACTGGCATGTCAGGTGATTCCATTATCCTACATGTAGACACACATTTGACAGGAAACTTTCATTTACAGCTCATAACCGAATTGATGATACAGAGAAGGAAGACTAGCATACTCAGGTTAACTTCATTTACTCTCTAAATGTGTGTGTGTCTGTATGTACATACAGATAGCAACATCTTCAAGCCAGGATCTGACTCTGCATGTTGACAGGCTTGTTAAGGCTGAGGTGAGTCCATGTTTAATCTACACTGATTTTTTGTCTCAGATAAAGTCCAGTTCTGGTTTATTTCTTTGCTCTTGGCCTGACATGTGGCACTGCCATCAGGCCTGCTTGTGGCCCAGATCTGCATTCCACAAGTTCCAGATTTGAGCTGGATTTGGGCTGGAATGGTGCTCTATGACTAAAGCGATAGTTGACTCTAGGTGGCGGTAGGCAGATGTTTTAATGTTTTTTCTATCGCTCTCGCAGTTTGAGATTCACAGTGCAGAACCATCTACGTACAAGCCTTATGTGTTGTGTGTGCCACAACGTTGCTGGGCAACATGAGAAATGTGCCTGTACAGTGGCGTGATGGCTCTGTGATGGCTCTCTAGCCTGTGGAAAGGCAAACCGGTTCTTTGAAAGCTCGTCAGTCGAGGAGTCCGAACTCGGCACTGAGCTCTCTGCTCTGAACTCAGCACCTGGTTCTTGTTGGTGGAAAGGGTATTGGAGAGTTGGGCTGGAGTATAGAGTGTGTTGGAGTGCACCAAAAATGTTCATTGAGAATTGTCAAAATGGCCGAACTTGCTGTTCGGTTCCAGGGCATTGCTCCAGAGGTTTTTTTGTCCGTCTGGACATGATCTCATGTCACACAAAGAACTGGACATGTAGGTCAACGGTGGGCGGGGGCTGCTCGTTAAAGGTCACTTCCTGTTGCCAGCTGGTGACACACCATATGTTTGTGTGGGCTAATTTCGGCATGTACACGTGTTAGGGGCGGGACTGTTGTGTAAAGGAAGTAGTCTAATATTTTCGCGCAGGTTAAGGATGTACACTGAAGTTGCAAAAATTTCCTGTTTCATGGTGAATCATCGACGCCACGGAACAGACCATCGACGGAAACGCGCGGATTGGCCTAACTTACATTGATTAAATGCCTTTTGAAGGCACATCAGAAATTTAGTTGTAGTAACTTGGCTGTAGATCCCAGATTTCCAGAAATTTTACACATTTGACAAGAGTACCACCTGAACAAATCTGCATGCCAACATCAGCCAGGAATCATCAGCGCCACCTGCTGTCACGAGCAGGATAGTGACCTTAGCAAAGAGCAGCCCGACCATGTTAAACCTGGAGCGAATGCCCTAAACTCAACAGGAAGTCGGCCATTTCTAATTTTACTGCCATTTTTGGATGATTTACTCATAACATACTTTAACGGACTCCTCCTCAGGGATTTAGTAACGAATCGCCTTACTATGAGAGAGTTCATTTGACGATTAAAATTTTGTGCTATCTGCGCCGTTTTCGTCAATGGGACGTGTGAAGGCGTCGATCGCATGAAACAGGAAGCTGTTGTTCAGTGTACATCCTCAGACCTGCATTAAATGTTATATGTTATACAGCAGTCCTGAACACATGTACATGCTGAAATTAGCCCACAGTCATAGGCCACCTGCTGGCAACAGGAAGTGACTTCACAAAGCAGCCCCGCAACAGCCGTTTCTGGTTTACATGTAAGGAATTTCTGTGGCACATGGATGACGCTGGCAAGTACTAGGTGCGGAGGCCCGGCCCAGGTACGCTACCGCCACTTTAACACTCTTGAGTGCAACATCACTCCCAGAGTGTCATTTTAAGCACTGGTTTGCTGTGTACAAAAGAGCCATAGTTAACTGACAAGCTGAGCCATATCGGCATGAATTATCGCTGGCGATAGGTCCGCGAATATATTAATGCGATATGGCTCAGTTTCTCAGTTGACTCTTGTAGTAAATGCCACTCCATCTGAAAGCAGGTGAAGGTGTCGATTTGCTCTAATCAAGGAACAAGCTTTGCTGACACAAGATGCCCCAGAACAATGTGATGCAATATATCATCCAGCCCTACTTGAAACATGTAAGCAGAGGTGGAAAGTCCAGGGTTTAGAAAGTAAAAGTCCTGCAATATTTTTATTCCACCCTCAGCAAAAACTCCAGTGTTAAATAAACTTTCCTGTGAGTTTATTCAATCCAGACTCAGAGTGTTAATGTTAATGAGATAATTAAGTGATTAATTGAGTGATGACTGGCCATTATTGAAATAATGTTAACAAGTAGAATCACTGAAAGGAGAAAATCTATATTTTATTCACTGGAATGGTGATCAGTGTTTGCTTTAGTTGGGCAGTTGACCTTTAAATATGTTAATTTGAAGGTCCCCCTGACATGAGTTTATTTTAATATTTGTGATATGTTTACTGGGTTGCAACTATTATAATGTTAGTATGTTTTTTTTATATCAAAAATAGTCATAATTTAGAAATAAAAGGCATTTTTATTATTTTTATTAAAAGCTGCAGCGATTTTGAAAGAAAGATTACCTGTCTGAACTTGAACAATTAGGCTACACATCAGAAATTGTTTTATTATTTTGGTTATTAAACAATAGATATATTTTCAGACAATTTCATCGAGGCCAGCTCTGTATTGGCCCAAGTTGAGGAAACGTCTCGGTTACGTATGTAACCCTCGTTCCCTGAGTACAGGGAACGGAGACGTGTCGTCGGGGAGTTCCCTGACGAATTGGGATCACGCTAGGGAACCTCATTACCTCTGATAGAATTAAAACGAGCCAATAACAGTTGGCATGCAATCTTTGCATTCTGCGAGCCGCCTACAAGCGCGGATATAAAAGCGGAAGTAAAGCATTGCATAGACGCTTTCGCTGAGGAGCCGAACAGAATCCAGCCCTCCGCGAAGGTACAACAACATGGCGAAGGGATGACACGCCCTCCGTTCCCCTGTACTCAGGGAACGAGGGTTACATACGGAACCGAGACGTTCCCCTTCGTCCTGGGAACTCCAACGTGTCGTCGGGGAGTTCCCTGACGAATTGGGATCCCTAATAAAACGCCATGGTGCTGGCCCCTTCCAGCGCCTCAGCTGACGCTACCCACGCAGTTTCAGAAATAACGGTAGCTAGCTAGGGAGTCACACTGCTGTTCCGCAAGACCCAATCAGTGGACATTGGATAACACTGGGAAAGCGTGCCCAACCCAAGAAGGGGAAGGGAACGCTGCGGAAGCCAGCCGCCTGAAGAAGGCCTGGAATACACATATGTACTAGCCCAGGGGGATAGTGAAACATATGGCAGTCCCTGAGGTAGTCCCAGACCCAAGGGGAAATGGGAGCGTACACAACAGGGACGACAGAACGAGTCTGTCACGGGGAAGACACGGCTGGACTGCACGTGGCATAATGGGTCACTGAAGAGACCACTGGACATAACACCCAGTCTACACAACAACTCCCCTAGAGGTAGTAGACCTGGCGCCTGGCGGTCCGCCACGTCAGGCACCGGAGGGGTGATGGAGGAACTCCCGAGGCTAACCGACATAGGGCGCTAACGGAGCAGAAGACGCACAGTATCCGGCTGAGGCACGGAGTGGCGCAGCAAGCCGACACAACCTATTCCCTCGCACCACTTGCCGTAGCGAGTACTCGGGAGGAAACAGGTTCCACACGTAGGCTATAGAATCTAGCGAACGTGTTCGGTGTCGCCCAGCCCGCAGCTCTACAGATGTCTGTCAGCGAGGCGCCTTGAACCAAAGCCCAGGAAGCGGCAACACCTCTCGTGGAGTGAGCACGCAACCTGGGAGGACAAGGCTCACCCGTAGCTTCATACGCTCGGGTGATAGCATCCACTAACCAGTGGGCTAACCTCTGCTTGGAGACAGCCTTCCCCTTCTGCTGGCCTCCGTAACAGACAAAGAGCTGGTCTGAGGTCCTGAAGCTTTGCGTTCTGTCAATGTAAACCCGCAGGGCGCGGACTGGACAGAGAAAAGCTAGGGCTGGGTCTGCCTCCTCCTGGGGCAGCGCTTGCAGGTTCACTACCTGGTCCGCGAAGGGAGTGGTAGGAACCTTGGGCACATATCCGGGGCGGGGTCTCAATATAACACGAGAAAGGCCCGGCCCGAACTCTAGGCACGATTCGTCGACCGAAAAAGCCTGCAGATCCCCGACCCTCTTGAAAGAGGCCAATGCCAACAGGAGCGCTATCTTTATTATATTCAGCTCTACTGTCAGCAAAGGCTCAAAGGGAGGACTTTGGAGAGCTCTCAGTACCAGAGCTAGGTCCCAAGAGGGTACAGAGTGCAAAGCACGAGGCGGATTTAGCCTCCTAGCACCCTTGAGGAATCTGATGACCAGGTCGTGCTTCCCCATGGACTTACCTTCTACTACATTGTGATGCGCAGCTATTGCTGCAACATACACCTTGAGGGTGGAAGGGGACAGCCTATGCTCCAACCCATCTTGTAGGAAAGAAAGCACGACTCTGATCGGGCAAGTTCGGGGGTCCTCCCGGCGGGAGGAACACCACTCGACGAACAGGTTCCACTTCAAAGTGTAGAGGCGCCTCGTAGAGGTAGCTCTAGCAGAAGTGATGGTGTTTACCACAGCCTGTGGTAGATCACCTAGAACCTCTGCGTCCCGTCCAGGGACCAGACATGGAGTTTCCAGAGGTCTGGGATGCGGGTGCATGCCGTGCCCCGTCTCTGAGAAAGCAGAGCGCCCGTCTCCTGGCAGGGGAGGCAACCGTGAAAGCTCGTCTGCCACATGGTTGGCTTCCCCTGGAACATGGGGTGGCGCAGAAGCGACCTCAGATGTTGACTCCACAGGAGGAGGTGGAGGCGGTCGCGACATGCGGCGGGAGCGCAGACCACCTTGGCGCGTTTGATGTTCCTACACAACGGTGGCAGTTCTGTTCGTACGGACCAGTGCGTGCTTGACTCCGAAAATCCGCCTGAGGTGGCACAAAGCCAAGTGTCCTGCTTGCCAACTTCCAGGCAGTTTGTATGCCGATGCAAGCTGGGGCCCCGTCCACAGACCCGAGACTGCATGCCCTTTGTACGTGGCCCCCCACCCCATGGCAGAGGCATCCGTGAAAACCACAGCATGCCTGGAAACCCGGACTAAGGGCACTCCGGCCCCGAAGAAACGCAGGATCCGACCATGGGGAGAAGGTTTGGCGACAGTGCGGGGTTACTTAGACCCTGAACGTGCCGCTCTGCCACGCCCACCTCGGGACTCGATCGTGAAGCCAGTGCTGGAGCGGTCTCATATGTAACAGGCCGAGCTGCGTTACTGCGGCTGCGCTGCCATATGCCCCAGGAGCCTCTGAAATAGTTTCAGTGGAACCGCTGTCCTGCCTCGAAAGGACCTGAGGCAGGTGAGCACTGACTGGACGCGTTCCTCCGTAAAGGCGCGCCGTCTGGGCGACCGAGTCCAACTCCATACCGAGACAATAGACCCTCTGCACGGGGCAAAGTCTGCTCTTGTCCCAGTTGACCTGAAGCCCCAACCGGCTGAGGTGCCGTAGCACCATGTCCCTGTGACCGCACTTGAGAATGCGAACGCCTTGTTCTTTTCTCATGGGAACAAGGCCGCCCCCGCGACTTCCGTGAAGACGCGGGGACACAGGGCCAGCCCGAAGGGTAGGACTTTGTACTGACATGCTCGACCCTCGACCGCAAACCTTAGAAACGGTCTGTGTCGAGGAAGAATCGAGACGTGAAAGTACGCGTCCTTCAGGTCGATCGCTGCAAACCAATCTCCGGGGACGGATGCATTCGAAAATGCGCTTCTGCGTGAGCACCTTGAACGGGAGACTGTGCAGGGCCCGATTCAAAACTCGCAGGTCCAGGATTGGTTGTAACCCACCGTCTTTCTTGGGTACAATGAAGTAGGGGCTGTAGAACCCGGACCTCATCTCGGCAGGAGGGACCGGCTCGATCGTGTCCTTCGCCAGCAAGACATCGACCTCGTTCCACAGGACAGGGGCGTCCACTGACCGCACACAGGTGAAGTGAACGCGCCTGAACCTGGGAAGCCAGCGTGCAAACTGAATTGCACAGCCGAACCGAATGGTGCGGATGAGCCATCAGGACGGACCCGGAAGCGAGGCTTCTAGGTACCGACCCAACGAGCCCACCCGAACCACCGGCGTACCCACGGAGGGGCAACGAGTGTGGAAGGCAGGGACCTGGCTCCAGTGGCAAAGTATCCACTGGAAGCAAGGTCTGGGCGTGAAGTTCGCCAGGAACCTGCTTCCACCAGGGGGCAGACGGCAGAGAGAGCCCGTGGGCTTTCTGCTGCGGGCCGCCCCGTGGCGAGGGAGGGGAAGAGACGCAGCACGAGGCCCTGCCTCCTCGTAAGCTGGTCTCTGCCCCTCCAGGCCCAGCCGCCGACAGGAGCGACGCAACCGAGGAAGCGTCGCTGCTATCTGCAGACTGGGAAGAGGGGAACGAGAGCGATGCTGCTCGGGGACAGCATCCACTGCCGTTCGGACCCTCTTGGGTGGAGGAGACCGCTTCCCCAGTCTCCACCAAAGATGACCTGAAGAAGGAGGAAACTGCTCTATTACAGATATTTTGGGTACCGCTGACCGTGTGGTCAACGGCGGAACAGCCAAAAAGATTTTCCGCCCGGCCCTCCCCCGGGGGAAGGAGGTGTGCAGAGACACCCCCCTGTAGAGCAGATTCCTGGACCTCCCTCAGATCGCCCGAGTCAGGAAGCTTCCCTCCCTCCCTCTTAAGGCAAGGGGCCGGGGCTTCTGAGCGGGCTGGGCCGTCAACCACAACCAGACTCCCGGCCTCCAGGGTTGGAAAGCTGCGCTGGAGGGGGAGCTGGTGCCGGAGGACGGCCTCGGCGACGGGAGCAGCCGGAGCTTGTACGGCCACAGGAGACGGGCCCGCAGCAGCCCGCCCCCTGTGCAGGACATGCCGCACAGTCTCCGACTGCTTCTGGGCGGCGGAGAACTCCTGGGCTAAATTCTCCACAGCGTCGCTCGAAGAGGCCGCCCTGGGATACGGGGAAGTTGAGAAGTTTGTTCTTCTCCGCTTCCCTCATATCAGCCAGGGTCAGCCAACGGTGGCGCTCCTGGACCACAAATGTGGACATCGCCAGACCCAGCGAACGTGCAGCGACTTTCGTCGCCCGGAGGGCGAAGTCCGTCGCCACACGCAGCTCCTGCAGCAGAGCTGGGTCAGGACCACCCGCCTGCACGCCACGGAGCACCTCCGCTTGATGTACTTGCAGAAGCGTCATGGCACGCAGGGCGGAAGCGGCGTCTCCACACGCACTGTAGGCATCCCTGGTTAGCCCAGAGGAAAACCCACAGGCGCAGGAGGTGCTATCCAAGGGTGGTGAGGAAGGAGAAGCGAGGTTGTCCACGTCTAAGCGCCTCAACTCCTCAATGCACCTCGGGAAGGAAGGAACTGGAGGCACCAATCATCTAACCACGAAGGTTCGGGACCCGGTGGGTTCCACGCAAGCCCGAACATTCGCGGCCGCCCGCTCGAGCATAGTGGCCATTTCCGGGTCAGGCTCACCGACGCCACCCCACCGAAGGGGGCAGCGCCGTCAGAGTCTTCACCAGAAGACCGCTCTTCCTCCGATGCAGCGATCGACACCCGATCCTCAGATGGCGTGCCGAAAGGAGACAACCGGAACCGCCCGGAGGGGCTCCGGCCACGGCGCCGACGGCAGCGTGCAACTAGAGGCATGAGGCGCCTGACAGGGTCTTTCACCTGTCGCGTTTCTCACAGTAATCCTCATTCGCTCACCAACAGTAATCACAGAATAGCCGTGTGCTGAACTGAACCAGCAGACGAACTCAGACCGTAGATTCTCTGAAGGGACTCCCCCATGTTTCAGGGATCTCAGTCTCGAATGTAGCATCACGAGAGTCATATTCCGCAGATGAGAGCATGACTCATCCACAAACCCCGCCTCAGCGTGCGGCTTTTCAAAGAAGCACTTTGAAGCGCCGAAGCACCGTGGGATCAGCGTGCAGACACTTCTGGGTGAAACTGCAAACCCTTGTGCTGCTCTCAGTCGCGTCAATCGCACAAGCGCCGTCACACCAGCCGCCGTCAAAGAGTCTTCTTTCTTCAGCTCGTTTTCTCTTCAGAACAGCAGGTAAGCTCTGTGAGGCTCCGAAGCAAAAAGCGTCTATGCAATGCTTTACTTCCGCTTTTATATCCGCGCTTGTAGGCGGCTCGCGGAATGCAAAGATTGCATGCCAATTGTTATTGGCTCGTTTTAATTCTATCAGAGGTAATGAGGTTCCCTAGCGCTGATCCCATCGTCAGGGAACTCCCCGACGACACGTTGGAGTTCCCAGGACGAAAGGGAACAGTTGTTGTTGAAATGTTTGGACCATACAAAACTTTGGGAAGTTGTGTCGGCGCATTTCCAGAGAAAATAAAATTAACCCATTGTTTCTTCAATGAAGGAACTAAATATTCTTTTATGTTCATTTGTACATCCGAACACCTGATTAACTGCCATGCTTTGCCGTTTGCAAGCCATGATACCTCTTGAGGAAAAACTTTAATCGCGTTCGTTACTTCCTAGCTCATTTTCTAATGGGCGAGCCAAATTCTCCAGGCAGGCAAAGCAGAGAAAGGTGAGGTAACCTTTCCTCCTTACGACGTCATAAGGAGGAGATTCAAGATCAGCACGTCTGAGCTGCAGAGAAGATTGAAAAGATTGAAAATTCTAGACACGAGGGGACCAAATACAGGCGAGGGGAATGTAATATTAATGTTGACCTCAGAAAGTGAAAATTTCATGTCAGGGGAACTTTAAGATTTTGTTTGGCTGTTTTAATTTAATTTAAGTTCCTTTTGCCAATCACACATCATAGCATATGTTACTATGTGAGCATTGACATTGACTCCAAGCAGGATGGTGAAGCAGTGCGCCTACGGCTGATAGATTGTCCGCAGTAACGTTACCCCGATGAGTGCCCCGATAGATTGTCTGGAGGAGTTGTGTTCTTTCAGTTTCCAAAGCCAAAAACACAATGTGAGTGGTGCTTACAATGGATAAAACAGCTTGTGAACTTGAGCACATCACATAAATTAACCGAATCCGAAACTCAGCGTACTTTGGACCAGAGGCTACTTGCCTCACAGCAGAGATGGGAGCAAGTCACACATTCAAGTCACAAGCAAGTCATGAGTTCATGGGTGGAATAAAAATACGGCAGGACTTTTACTTTCTGACCCCTGGACTAGGGCTGCACGATTAATCACACAATATTGTTATGAGCATCTAATCAGTAAAGCCGGTTCCTTGATTAGTAGTAAATCACCTTCACCTGCTTTCAGATGGACGATATGATGCAGATATGAGTGTTAAATTAACACTCAAGAGTGTTAAAGTTAATGAGATAATTAAGTGATTAATTTAGTGATGATTGAGCATTATTG
The DNA here is from genome assembly GCA_030378365.1 of Hybognathus amarus. Lineage (NCBI taxonomy): Eukaryota > Metazoa > Chordata > Actinopteri > Cypriniformes > Leuciscidae > Hybognathus > Hybognathus amarus. Next base: position 23,596 of record JAQIUQ010003263.1, read on the forward strand.
AAGACACCTGATGATCACAAGCAGAATCACTGAAGGAGAAAATCACAAATTGTAAGTCACCGTTATGGAGATCAGTGTTTGCTTTAGTTGGGCTGTTGACCCTTATACTTTCAGTTTAAACTTTGTTTGTCTGCTGTTATTGATTTATAACAGTCAAATAAACATAGACAAGCATGATCTAATAGTGTTGGTTATTTTATGACATAATTATGCTATGATCTGAAAAATGTAACTCATTCAGATGATCTGGTTTAACTTGCAAGCAATACCTTCGTGCTTCTACAGCATATGATAATCTTTCTTATAAGCTAAAATATTTAATAAAAATTATTCTGATCAAATCACTTTCATCTTTATTTAGTAACACAGACATCAATAATCAGCCTGTGCATCTCAACCGTGGTGATACATTATAATCCTTGTTGCCACCAATCACAACTCAATAATGGCTCCCATCATGCATTGCGGTATGAATAAATTATGATCTGAATTGTCTATGTAATTTACTTTTCCTAATTGAATATTCGTTACCATTATTGAGATGAATTGACTGCATCTTGATATCTGTGTGTGGCTAAAAGAAAGATTTTTTTTTTACAACTTTTAAGAAATCCTTTATGTTATAGCTTCGAATTCTGGACATTTATGCAGAATCTCAGTTATACTGTAACTAACAGCATAAATCACAAACATAAATTTCAAATGATGAATGTCAGAATTTAACCCTCTGAGACCTAAGGGTATTTTTACAATAAATTTTCCGTCTGGTGTTATTAACTAAAAAAGCTTGTAAAACATCAACCCTTTGGTGTACAGACAATTGACACACCTCTTTTTTTTCAGGACAAATTGAACTTTCAGCATATTTGTGTTGCATTGATGTCACCTGAATGTAAAATAAGTTATGGGACCATAAAGGCAAAAGAAAAAATTATTCGGAAATTGAATTACTCAAATATTTATTGAAATCACACACAAATAAATAAAAACTAAGCAAATTTCCTCTGGAAAATAGTTTGTTCATGTCTTTGGAGTCATGGAGCACAGGAATAAACATTATAACTTGTACAGAACCAAAACTATTGACATTTTTCCAAAAGAAGTCCAGGCGTTTGGGGCCTCATGAAATTCAATGGTGCCAAGCTTCAAAACAGTTCCTCTCAGCAATCACACAGAACTGGTTTTGCATTTCTATTTTATTTATTATTTTATGTATTATATTATTTTTATTCTTTTATAATACATTTATAATACTTTTTGCAGTAAATAAATAAATGCACTTCAGCTGGGTCTATCCTGGTAATCTAGTTCCTCATCTGTCAAAAAGCTCTGTTCTCCTGAAAATCCCTCATCATGCAATGCACCAAAATAGACCAGCGCTTTATTTACGTCTATTTCTTTGCGTATCTCGCGTTGTGAATAGCGGGTCTGCTTGCGTTTCTATCTCTCTCCAACGCTTGGTTCATGCGTCATGACGCACACCAATGTTTACAACGGATCAGCCTGTAATTGGTCAAAAACCATCACGTGAAACATCACGTGATATCCAGAATGGCCGCTAGCATCGAGCTAGCGGCAAAAATGACGGAATATTTATGAATTATGGACTTCAAGAGTATCAAAGTTAGACAGAAATCGTTTGGATTTATTGCTGAAAACCTCTGAAAGGAAGCACAAGTTCCAGGCTGGATAGAAAACCTTCTGTAAAGGCTAGAAAGAAACCAAAGGCACCCCCGTGATGGCTAGCTCGTTAGCTTTCTGCTGGAAAAAACAGTAAGAAAATCGATAAATCTGTCATCGAGCTATGTAAACATTTATCGGAGGTGACGTGTGGGATCGTCAACGATGCCGTCGGTCTCTGAGAGTTAACCAACACCATTTGATTTTTTTTTCTTTATTCATCTGGCAGGTATAACTCAGATGCAACAGCCAATTAAAATATAAAGTTTATAATCCAAAGGTCAAGAACCCAACTAAAGCAAACACTGATCTCCATAACGGTGGCTTACAATTTGTGATTTTGCCTTTCAGTGATTCTGCTTGTTATCATCAGGTGTCTTCAATAATGCTCAATCATCACTAAATTAATCACTTAATTATCTAATTAACTTTAACACTCTTGAGTTCAGAAAGTAAAAGTCCTGCCATATTTTTATTCCACCCATGAACTCATGACTTGCTTGTGACTTGAACGTGTGACTTGCTCCCATCTCTGCCTCACAGACATGAGCAACATGTTTCTATAAAGCTTGAAATGTCTACATTTGAATTAACCGATTCAAATAGAAAATAATGATTCTCAGATAATGTAATCTGTATGAGATGAGATGAGTCAGCATAGTGACTTAAAAATTAATAAAATGTTAAAACAGCCGACAGTCGTTCGGACAGTTTTTTTTCACTACACATTCATAATCCGGTGCCGGTGGATTTCATTCATTTGCCGGTGCAATGTGTGCATGTAAGTGCTGATTACCCTATGTATTTATAGGCAATTAAATGTACGCATTATTATGATTTATGGCTTATTAATATAAATACCCTAGTATCCCAGCGCCCCCTGCTATATAACAGTGAAAACAAGGATAGCCAGAAAATTCCATCCTTGGCAGGGAAAGAGTTAAAAATATGCACACACAAAAAAAGAAAACTGAATTTGAACTATTTTCCCACCATTGATGGAATTTTTGAAACATCCAAAAATATATATATATAATAAATAAAAATGTCATCAAATACACATTTTAATGTTTCCATAAACAAAACAGAAAATATATTTTCTTTCTTAAAACTCTCTCTCATTTGTTAGCTGGGCTAAGGCATTAGGGAATTGCACAAATTAACATGTATTTTTGTAAAGCTGTTTATATAATGTGCATTGTTAATTGAATTGAATATTATTTAGTTATTTAAATGCAAAGTAAATTAAATGTTTACTTCTTTATCAGGAAAAAGCAAAGACATCGGAACAAGGAGAATCGCTCCAGACCAACACCTGCAACAGCAAAAGACCGGGAAAAAAAATGAATATACTATTTCACAGACTTCATCTTGAAGGTAGACATCACAATAAACTAAGAGCTGCAGATGTTCTCCAAATAACTGAACATTCAAAACAGTCCCCTGAGTTTTGTGCTGAAGAGGAGCTGATTCAAACTTTCATACAAAAACTACTAATACATAACTATAGGGCAAGACACATTAAATCTTATTTGAAAAATGAGCAAGATCAAACACTTCAAAGAGGCAATGAATCATCTGAAGATGAGAGTGATATTTTTGATGATGTTCTTAAAAACAACGAATCAAGTTAAGTCTGAGCAAATCCACCCCATGGATGTTCAGATGGCTGTATTTCATTGTGCTGATGGTTTCCTGAAGCAGCTGATGGTCACTAAACTGTCCCAGTGTCAGTACGCTCTGCCTCTGCTTGTTCCTGATCCATTCACACAACAGATTGAGTTTCCTCTCTGGACATTCAGACAAATCAACAAGAGCTGGAAGATGAGAAACACCAACAATGAGATCATCAGTCAAACCCATCCGATCTACAAGGCACAAACTCCAATGGTGTCTTTCTTCAGGTTTGGCTCTGTGTCTTCATCCAAGTCTCATCTGATGAACAGTCTGATCAATGAGAAACACAACACGTTCTTCCACAGGAACTGTCCAGGCAGCAGCAGAACCAGAGTCCTGATGGATGGAGTGGTGGAGATCGCCTGGTTCTGCCCCTCTGGGAAAAACACAGGATAAATTCACGGACTGTGTTGCGTTCTGTAATCTACACGGTGATGCAGGAGACCATGAGAAACAGCTGCAGATCCTCACTGAAATGGCCTCAGTCAATGTTGTTCTTCTACCACAACTTCAGAAGAATGACAGAAGTGCAACAATAATCGCAAGATCTATACAGGAACAGAAAGCCACTTATTTGTCTTTTTACTGAGGATGAATCTGCTGTAACTAAGATGAAGAAAGGAAAATTCAAAATTGGTCTGAAAGACAGAAATCAGTCAGAAGTATCTGAAGAACTCAGAAGAACTATAAATGATTGTCTCTCAGAATCATCTTCCACTTTCAGACTTGAAGATTTGTCCAAACACTCAGACATCAGAGTAGATGAGGAAGATGATGAAGACTGCAGGAGAGGAAGAGAAGCAGCACAGCAGATGATGAGTTTACTGGAGAAGAAAGATCTGACAGAAATCAAAGAATCATTTCTGCCTCATCAGGGGAAACTGTGGCATCAGTGGAGTCAGAAGAACAAAGAACTACATCGACCTCGAGCACAAGAGACAGAAATGGACATCAGTAGAAAACAAACAGAAATGAAGAAAATTCGTCAACAGCAACATGAATCTGACATCAGTGAGTTTATTGAAGCTCTTTATTAAAGAAATGAACTCAGATGCTGAACATAAGAATATGTTTTTCATTAAATTGCTCACAATCCTCCTGGATGAATATATCTCAGCTGACCTTTCTAGATCTACATCACAAGTATGATGAAAAGTGGTCCAACGGTCTTAAAACTGAAAGAGAATCATGATAAATCTGAACAACTTAAATCTGAACAAACTGAACTTGAGAGAATATCTGAGGAACTTCAAGCTGCATCCTTTGGTTTGGAGCACATCATGAGGGAGATCGGTCAGATCTATGAATCATGTTCATCTGTGAAGAAGAACAAGAAAGATCTGCAGTTTGACTTCTCTTCTCTCCCGAGTCTTGCAGCAGAGATGATGATCTCTGGATTTCCACTGGAGCTGATGGATGGAGATGCTGCTCATGTTCCTGTGATCTGGATCTCTGCTGTTATAGATGAACTCATCCAGAAACTGGGAGACCAGAGAGTCTTTGTGCTGTCAGTTTTAGGGATTCAGAGCTCTGGGAAATCCACCATGCTGAACGCCATGTTTGGACTCCAGTTTGCCGTCAGTGCTGGCAGGTGCACCAGAGGAGCTTTCATGCAGCTGGTCAAAGTCTCAGACGAGATGAAAACACAGATGAACTTTGACTATATTCTGGTTGTTGATACTGAGGGTCTTCGTGCTCTAGAACTGGCTGGAAGATCAACACAGACATCATGACAATGAATTGGCCACATTTGTTGTTGGTCTTGCAAATCTGACCTTGATCAACATCTTTGGAGAAAACCCATCTGAGATGCAGGACATTCTTCAGATTGTTGTTCAGGCCTTCCTGAGGATGAAGAAGGTCAGACTGAATCCCAGCTGTGTGTTTGTGCATCAGAACGTCTCAGACGTCACAGCTGGAGAGAAAAACATGGAGGGAAGGAGACGACTGCAGGAGACACTGGATGAGATGACAAAACTCGCTGCTGAAGAGGAAGGCTATGATGCAGAATATTTCAGTGATGTCATTAAATTTGATGTTCAGAATGATGTGAAGTATTTTGCTCAGCTCTGGGAGGGAAACCCACCGATGGCACCACCAAACCCAAACTACTGTGAGAATATTCAAGAACTAAAGAAAACTATTATGTCTCATGCAGCAAAATCAGATGGAATGATGCTGATAGACTTAAAAGTTCGTATTAAAGATCTCTGGGAGGCTTTACTGAATGAACGGTTCGTCTTCAGCTTCAGAAATTCTCTGGAGATTTCAGCCTACAGGAAACTGGAGACAGAATACAGCAAGTGGTCCTGGAGTCTTCGCAGTGCCATGATGGAAACTGAGAACAAACTACACAACAAAATAGAAAATGAAACAATTCATGAGGTTGAGGAAACTGATCTTCAAACAGAACTGAAGAAGACAAGTGAAGAAGTGGAGAAATCAATGTCTAAATTCTTTGAGAAAGACAAAGATAAAGATATACTGATTCAGTGGAAAACATCATTTGAAATCAAAATCAAAGAGCTTCAGGAAAACATTGTAAGAGAAACAAATAAGGAAATTAAATGAGATTCTTCAGCAGCGAGACCTGAAGAAAAAAAATGATGCTCAGAGAAAATATCATGAAAACACTCTCTATGAAAAGGGCAAAGAACTTGCCTTAAAACTCAAAGAGAAAGCAAATGATGAAGAAACACTGAAGAAAGAGTTTGATTTGTTTTGGAAACAGTGTGTGAAGAAGATCATTACAGACACTCCTCCAATCAAAGACATTGACATAATAAGAGATGTGAGAGAGCAGTCTCCGTGACATATATGAAACCATTCCCACAGGGGAGAGCATCAATATTTTGTACTGTGCCGAGTTATTCAAATTATGTTATTTTAAAAAGGTCCACAAAAACAGGGATTAAAGAGGCTGTAAAGGGTGCTTGCATAAAAGTAAAAAAAACTCTTGGATATGATCAAACTCTGTCTCCAGCAGATGAAAGCAAAATAAGATCATTAGTTAATGATGTTGTAGAGAAGACAGACAGAATGATTCAGTCACATAACATTTCAAAGATGGGCTACAACATCAGCTGCATTCAACAACTCACAGATTACATAAAGAATAGAGCAACAGACCATCAAGAAGGACCAGTGAATTATGTGTTCAAAAATGAATTCATCATGGATTTGGGTCTTTCCATCTGTAGGAGATCAAACAAGATGATCATTTTCCAGCAAAGACTGTACAGGGAAGCCAATGATCCTGCAATATATGTTCAGAAAAAGAGAGAGAGAGTACTATAGTATTTTCCAGAAATATTGTAATGGAGCAACATCAGCTGCCATTTTTGGTGAGACTCATCTGTCAGAAACTTAAAGAGCCCATTGAGCAGAGTGTCTACAAGAAGACTGCCAGAGATCTGACGGATGAAATGAGATCAAACTGTGAATCACTGAATGGAAACAGATCAAATCTGGAGAAACACATCCTGAAGACACTGGCAGAGAGAAGAGGATTTTGACAAATACATGAACTACATTAACAATCCCAGAGATCACTTCAAGAGTTTCATCAGAGATGAAGTCAGTCAGTACATCACTGATAAGTTCAGTGTCAGTGTTTTACCCAAGATGAAGGAGAACATTGAACTCCTGCAGCAGAAGATCATGAAAGCAGCACATGAATCTACTGAACATGTTCAAGAGAACAGAGGAGATGTTGGATTATGGTTGAAGAGTTTCACACAGCTGCTGTCAGATGAGCTGATCTTCTCTGAAAAAGACCTCAGTGGAGTCAAACATGATGGTGTTGATGATTTCAACCTCCTAGAAAGATGTATTAAAAGAAGAACTTCATATTATAATGTCTGAAATCAACAGGAGATTCCACACGAAGACATTTCGCACTGAAAAACTTGACCTCAAGTACAGGCCAGATCAGCTTCTAATTGATCACTTCTGTCAGTGCTGTTGGGTTCAGTGTCCGTTTGTAAAGCCATCTGCACCAACACCATAGAAAACCATCATGGAGATCACAGCGTTCCTTTCCATCGTAATATCGGACTGAATGGGTGGTTTTACAGAGGAACAACAAACTTGTCTATTAACATCTGCACATCATCAGTTGCAAGTGATAGATTTTTTCATCCCAATGATTCAGATGCATAAAGTCCTCTGGAGAGATTACAGAACAGCAGGAGGAGTTTATGCAGACTGGAGCATCACCCCTGATCTCTCTGAACTGCCCTACTGGGAAGTGGTTTCTGTATGCAGATTCCAGAAAGATCTGGAAATGCACTACAATAAAACATTTGACGGGAGTGGTGTGATACCAGATGAATGGAAAAAATACTCAAAACAGGAAGCTATTGAGAGTTTGGATAAATACATTTTAATTCACCAAACTAAATGTTTCTTTCAAGTCTTTGATTCACAGTTCAAAACAAGTTTCTTCTTCACCTGAGCGACTGCAGTAGTCTAAACTTATCTGTACACTCTAAAAAGAGATGTATTAAAAAACAACACACATTATGTGTTGATGGTATTTTGACACAAGTTGTGTAGTTTTTAACACACAATGTGTGTTAAAATGTAACTGGATAGAATAGCAATGGGTGGAGGGAAGTTTGTGTTTATGAACCTAATTATAGGTAGTATATTTTATGTGGTATCCCATAACAAGCTCTAAAATAAATGAAACAATACATTAAAATAAATAAATAAAATCTTAATTCATAAAAAACTTCAGATTAAAGTAGTTCAGAGTTGATCACCACTGTAGTGATTCATACGCTGATTCTTGATGTCTGTGTGAGTCTGTATGATTCTGTCAAAACAATTTCGGCATCATGACTAGATAAAATCTTAGTATCATGGCATGATGTTCTATAACAGTATTGGCTTGCAAAGTTAACAACTAATATTTTATGAATTAAAACAAAGATATTACACTCTTCTGGTAAAGCATTCAACTACATTACTGAATATTACCACTAATAAATGATCAGACTTTCTGAGATTGAGATTCTCTTGGATTCCTACTATAACAAATATATATCAGTGACACACAGTTAAAGCAGCCAGAGAAAAAGTAATGTTAAAAGCAAAGGGTCAAGAGCCCCACTAAAGCAAACACTGATCTCCATCATGGTGACATCAAACTTTATTATTTTACATTAAAAAATCAACTTCTAAACATCTGTTAATTCTCAGTAAGAATGTTAGTATGCAATAAATAAAGTCTGGATTGTAATGAGTGAGGATGCAGAGATCTTGAGAGATCTGTTAGTGTTTAATGTTCTGTTGGGATGTAAATTGTTTCTGTATGGTGTGTTTTGTGGGTCACCATTGTGTTGAAGAGTAGAGCCTGTGCTTCAGTTCAGGATGAGCAGAATAACACTGATGAAATGCTGCATGTTCCTTTATTTAACTGACAGTAACTGTGTAGTTGCTGATGCAGTGACGTATAGTCACAGTAAATCATGCATCACTTACATGTTTCTTAATAAAAAAAATCTGAAAATATGTGAAATAACTGATAAACTGTACTGTTTCTGTTAAAAAGCTTCATGAAAAATTCTACTTTTGTACTTATTTTAAATAAGGCTATTCTACATTCATTTTATGTTTTTTGTATGGCAGCCATTGCTGACAGTCATTGACTGTTTTTTACTATGTTTTTTTAGGACTTTTTTACAATTAAGGTATTTGATCATAATAATGCATTGTTTATACAGTTAGGGTGTTTGATAGTAATAATCCAGATAATAGCTGTAAAATAACAGTGTTTTTCTGTAAAACATTTAAGAAAAACATCTGTAAAATGTTTTTTTGCACTTAATTTAAATTAGGATGTTTTACTTTATTTTTATTGGTATTTGTTTGGCACCCTTTGCTGCCAGTCATTTGACCCTTTTTACGATCTAGTGCATATCATATCACATGATTAAATAGTCTACACTTTAGAGTGATTAGTACTGGGAAGCTGCAAACTTCATGATCAGTTTATATGAAAAGCAATCAAAAACTATGTTGTCATGCTATTGTAACTATTGTTATTTTTTAACATGATCTTCAAGGTATATGTGTGTGGCTGTCAATAAAACTGAAGTCAGACAGAATTGTTTTGTAGTGTACTTATGTTTTACAACATTATTTACACATTGTTTATTTTTTGGTGATTTTCACAATACAAATGTTTACAAAACTGCTTTAAATAAATAAAAAACTGCCTTTTGTAGATTTTTCAATAAGAATTGAAGCTGTTTTCATCACCAGATGAAATTATTTTTTGTATAATTCATATAATTGTGATATTATTTACCATTAATATGATAAACATTATTAATTTAAACTTTATGTTTAAATACATGTATGTAGATATAACATTGTCTGATTGACTGGTCATGTCTACTCTTAATAGTTAAAAAAGACAAAATGAATGGTTACATTTTATTAATATTGCTGTATCCTTTGTAGGGCTGGGCGATATATCGCATGATAATGTTATGCGCACCTAATCAGTAAAGCCGGTTCCTTGATTAGTAGTAAATCACCTTCACATGCTTTCAAATGGACGATATGAGTGTTAAATTAGCACTCAAGAGCGTTAAAGTTATTGAGATAATTAAGTGATTAATTTAGTGATGATTGAGCATTATTGAAGACACCTGATGATCACAAGCAGAATCGCTGAAGACAAAATGTGAAATAGTAAGCCACCGTTATGGAGATCAGTGTCTGCTTTAGTTGGGCTCTTGACCCTTATAGTTTTAACTTTATATTATAATTTACTGTTGCATCTGAGTTATATCGGTTAGATGAACAAAGATAAATAATTATAATATGATGTTGGTCACATAATGACATTCATCATTTTAAATTTATGTTTGTGATTTATTCTGTTGGTTTGTGTATAAATGAGATTCTGCATAAATATCCAGAATGTTAAATATAATATAATACATTTCTCAAACATTGTTTTAAAAAAAATCCTTCTGTAAGGCACACACAGACTTCAAGATTCAGTCAATGCTCCTCAACAATGGTGACGAGTAGAATATTCAAGTAAGAAATGTAAATTACATAGACAATTCAGATCATAATTTGTTCATAACGCAATGCATGATTGGAGCCATTAATGAGTTGTGATTGGTGGCAACAAGGTCACCACAGTTGAGACAGACAGGCTGATTATTGAGCTCTGTGTTTTTAAATAAAGAAACCAGTGTTTTGATCAGAATATTTTAGGTTATAAGAATAATACAGATATGCAGTAGAAACACAAAACTGTTGTTAACAAGTTATACCAAATAATTTGAATAAATTTCATTTTTCAGATCACAGCATGATTATGTCAAAACATGACCAACACTATCAGAACACAGTTGTTTTGTTCATTTGACTGCTATAAATCAATAACAGCAGACAAATGAAGTTTAACCTGTTAAAAACCAGTGCCCCCAGTACCGGGGGCAACACCTTGTTATAGGGCAACGATGTTGTTATGCGCATCTAATCAGTAAAGCCGGTTCCTTGATTAGCAGTAAATCACCTTCACATGCTTTCAGATGGACGATATGAGTGTTAAAGTTATTGAGATAATTAAGTGATTAATTTAGTGATGATTGAGCATTAATTGAAGACACCTGATGATCACAAGCAGAATCACTGAAGGACAAAATCACAAATTGTAAGCCACCATTATGGAGATGAGTGTTTGCTTTAGTTGGTCTCTTGACACTTATTCTTTCACTTTAAATTTTATTTGTCTGCTGTTATTGATTTATAACAGTCAAATTAACAAAGACATCTGTGTTCTGATAGTGTTGGTTATGTTTTGACATAATCATGCTGTGATCTGAAAAATGAAATTTATTCAAATTATTTGGTTAACAATAACGTTGTGAACAACAAATTTATGTTTCTACTGCATATCTGTATTATTCTTATAACCTTAAGTATTTAATTAAAAATAATATGATCAAAACACTGGTTTCTTTATTTAGAAACACAGAGCTCAATAATCAGCCTGTCTGTCTCAACTGTGGTGACCTTGTTGCCACCAATCACAACTCATTAATGGCTCCCATCATGCATTGCGGTATGAATAAATTATGATCTGAATTGTCTATGTAATTTACTTTTCCTACTTGAATATCTCTACTCGTCACCGTTGTTGAGGAGCATTGACTGAATCTTGAGGTCTGTATGTGCCTTACAGAAGGATTTTTTTTAAACAATGTTTGAGAAATGTAATATATTATATTTAACATTCTGGATATTTATGCAGAATCTCATTTATACACGAACCAACAGAATAAACCACAAACATAAATTTAAAATGACGAATGTCATTATATGACCAACATCATATTATAAGTGTTTATCTTTGTTCACCTGACAGATATAACTCAGATGCAACAGTAAATTAAAATATAAAGTAAAAAATATAAGGGTCAAGAGCCCAACTAAAGCAGACGCTGATCTCCATAACGGTGGCTTACAATTTTACATTTTGTCTTCAGCGATTCTGGTTGTGATCACCAGGTGTCTTCAATTAATGCTCAATCATCACTAAATTAATCATTTAATTATCTCAAGTAACGTTAACACTCATATCGTCCATCTGAAAAGCATGTGAAGGTGATTTACTGCTAATCAAGGAACCGGCTATACTGATTAGATGCGCATAACAACATCATTGCCCTATAACAAGGTGTTGCCCCCGATACCGGGGCACTGATTCTTAACAGGTTAAAGTGAATGTATAAGTGTCAATACGCCAACTAAAGCAGACACTCATCTCCATAACGGTGACCTGAAATTTCGGTTTTCTCCTTCAGTGATTCTGCTTTAGGTGTCTTCAATAATGCTCAATCATCACTCATTTAATCACTTAATTATCTCATTAACTTTAACACTCTGAGTGTGGACTAATATACACTCCCCAGTTCCAGGTGTGTTAGTTTAACACTGGAGATTTTGTCGTGACTAAGAGCCGGAATTAACTGACAAGCTGAGCCATATCGCATTAAATATCGCTGGCGATACCGTCCCTCGATATTAACGCCATATGGCTCAGTAATAATATTGTGCGATATATCGCCCAGCCCTGACCATAAACCGTGATATTTTCTGAGACGGTTCTCATACTGTGAAAATCTCATACATTACAATCCTAGATGGGGAGTCCCCCACCCCACCCCCACTGTTAAGTTACTCAGCAATTTTAACTCATGTTTTAAATTAACTACTTTTTAGTTGAGTAGATCTTTAGACTGGTATTTTTACTTTTACTTAAGTAAAAATATATCAAAGTAATAGTAGCCTACTTTAGGTTGAATAACATTCTTCCAGTTTCACCTCTGATATTATAACAGTAAGTTACTCTAAAATAGTTATGAATTATTAACTACAAATGACATCTTCAACGGTGTAGTTAGATTAATGTAATAAATACTATCTCTAGAAAGTATTGGTCTACATATCACTAATTGCTAAATCCTATATCAACCTCAACCACTTGAACAATACAAGGAGGAGAGACAAGAAACTGCACTTTTATTTATTTATTTATTTATTTATTTATTTTTTCAAATTAACAATATACAATTGCATGTAATTATTCTTGAATTGATCAAAGTGTGTAGAGGAGAGAGGTTACATAAAAATATACCTTTTAAAAATGTATGTTAAATTGTAAGGGTGGATTTCCTGCAGGGGTTCAGGCTGCAAGACTGCCGAATGACTAAAGAAACGTTATTAGCAAGATGGTAGAAAAATGCACATTCCTTGTCTATTCCACCCACTGCCACTTATACCAACGACGGAAATAAGCGCAGTTATAATAGCTTAATATGTGGGAGAGCTTTGCTATAGAGAGTGACAGTATTGTATTGCAATATGTAGCACTTTAAAGTCAATACCAAATCAACACTAGTTAGCATCTTAGTTGTAATTGAAAAGGTTTAATGACAAAATATGGTTATGGTTACACTTAAAGTAGTTACAAAATAGACGTATGAGATGATGATAACTTATACCAATAATCTTACCCAGCATGTAAAATATTATCAGAGAGAGAGAGAGAGAGAGAGAGAGAGAGAGAGAGAGAGAGAGAGAGAGAGAGAGAGAGAGAGAGAGAGAGAGAGAGAAGGGAACAAAGGGAGAGAGCCCCAAGAAAGAAAGAGAGAGAGAGCATAGAAAGAGCAGAGCATTTAAAAGAGACAGAGCAACAGTTGCAGTCTTCTTTTATCCTTTCCCTGACCATGTGACTAAAACCCAAATGTGAGACATTCAAACTGACCAATCAGATAATTACACTTCCCCCAGTGTTCTAAAGGTGTGACAATTCATTGACCCCCAAAGTACACAAATCTTGGCCTACAGGCCTTGATCACTATCAGCTCCTCTGTCTTTGATCCTCCAAATGGTCCTTGTGGTTAGAAGAAGGGGTGGAACACACAACAGTTCATTTCAAATGTCTTGGATTAATTGGGCTAACACAGAACAGTTCATTTTGGATTGATTGGATTAGTTTCAATCTTACAATTCGCCCCTTGGCACCGTTGGCCACACACATGGAGTCCAAAGGTGGCAGAATCCATAAAGACATGCTTTCTTTGCATGTAGTTGCATCTTCAGACTTTTCATCCAGGCTTGTTGCAATACCAGCAGGTCAGTCTTGAGTCTTTGTTCTCCCTTCAGCCCTGTATGAGGAGGTTACATCAAATGGTGTTGCACCTTTCATAGATAGCAAACAGTGGTTCCTCTCTCAGAGGCAGGATACAGGTGTGAACTTAGCAGGAATCCTGTGATTCAAAAGAGCATGAAGCACACAAAACACAAAAAGCATACTTATGGCATTTGTCAGTGTCATTGATTAGAGGTTTGATATGGTCAGATTAAAATGTCTCTGGCAAAAAGCCCTTAAATTGATACTTAAAAATATGGTCAAGGGAGAATAAAAGAAGATCTTAGAAGCTCTTACACTGTTTCGGGAAACATTTAAATAAATTGCATTTCAATAAAACAACAAATGCTGGTTTAAAACCCAATTTCATGAAGAGTATCAGCAAAATATTCATTGTAACCAAACACAGAGATTCAATTTAATCAATGTCCAAAAACCATTGTTGCAAGTCAAATGGACAAAATACAAATAAGCATAAACCCAATAAGTTTCAGAAATATTCCAAAGCATTGATGAGAATACAAATATTTGTACTTGGGTAAAAATGAGAAATACTAACACATTTTAAAATTTTACTTGGTGAGACAAGTAAAGTAAATTCAAAGTAAAACAAAACAAACAATTATTAGATGAATTAAATTGTATGAATTAAATTTTTGTGAGGCAGAATCAGCTGCAGATTTGACTCTGTGTGTACAGATCAAATGGTGTTATCTATGTGGCTGCATTTAGCTGTGGCTATGTGTAAATTCTTCATGTCCCAAAACAAAGATGAGGGAGTTTTACAATTGTGATGCAAATTTGGTCCTGTTGTTGTAACAGGGAGCCAGCATGAGAATGTGAGTATGAGATGTGATCTGGCTCAAAATCTTCCCACACCAATGTTTTTGTTAAGAAGCATGATAACAGTGCAAATTTCGAAGTTACTGAATCCTGTTGTGAGCAAAGCATTTTCATGGTTAATGCAATTGTAAAGCACATTGTAGCCACATGGCCATTCTACCTCCTTTACGTGGTTTTACTTCAGCTATATGGAAAATAGCAGAGTTTTCCACTAAGGAGACAAATTCAACATAGACACACACATGCAACTTGAAATTGCTATGCAATTCCAGTAAAACAGTTATTCCAGTTTACACAAGATACTTGGCCTAGAATGCATAGCATCTACAACCGTTTAACCTAAGTGTTTCAATATTACACTTACAGTAAAGCAATCATGTGTCTTAAAGAAAAAACTTAATTAGTCTATGTGCACATTGTAGTGGCACAAACAACTATAAATTGTGTTCTATGATCAATGTGTTGCGCGCAATTACAAATTTGAAAATACAAACAGGATCATTGCAATTTGGATGTTAAACTTGTTGCTATTGGGCTACCAACCCACTAGCAAGTGAAGTTAATAGCTGAAGGCCTTGCATGAACAAGGCGGTTAACTCATTAAGAGTTTTGCCTGTACATGTAGATCGCAGATTTTTACTCTTAGAAAGTGGTTTGCTATTTTTCTGAAAATAAGGAGGAGGTCTACCCCTACCCAGTGACCAGCATTTCCCCTCTTTATGGCCTATTTTATGACAGGAACTGCAAAACCTGCTTTCTTTACCATAGGGTTGATTGCTACGTTCTCCTGGAGTTTGAGGATTTTCACGACTCTCGAATGCTTGTACACCATGCGTTCTGGTACATGACTCTGCGCTATTACGGTGCTGCATCACCTTAAGAACTGAAATAGGCAAACTTTCTTGAGCAGTTGCGCATGCATTTTCTGAACTAAAGGTTTCAGATTCATTAGAGCAAGTCACCTCTTCTAAGAAGTGAACATGCTTTTTAGCATTTAGCTTAGCCTTCAGATCTGCAATGTTCTCTTTGTGATTTTTACACTTTTCAGTCAGGGCTAACTGTTCAGCTAGTAATTTATCTAGCTGCGTTTGAAGATCTTTAATCTTTGCCTCAGACTTTTGTACCTCTGCATTTTTAGATTGCACTTCTTTACATTTAGCATCTATACTTGAAGATAGACACGTTGTTAACTCGCGTAGCCGTGTACAACTTATGAAGTTTAGAGCCTCAAATATTTCGTCACGTTTTGATTTCTTGTGATGTTTGCCAATTGTGTCCCACCATTGGAGCAATTCCTCATCTGGACATTTAAAATCAATGTACTCTTTCTTGAGTTTACATAAGGTAGGCTCAACTTTTTTGCTCCATAAAGCAAACAATTTGTCACTATAATCAGAATTTTTCCCTTCCATCCCTGAGGAGATCTGAATATTCACGAATTATACAGTAATGTGACTATTAAAGCTATTCAAAACCTTCTAAATTCTGTTTCATTCAATTCATTAAAATGGAGACTTTTCCTATCATACCATTAAACAATGAAAACAGACTTACCCATATGGTCATAAGGTCAGCTTTAATCCATTCACAAAATCAACTGTAAAAAATTGTCTCATTCGGATGAGAATGATCCTCATTTTCCATCAAAGTGAGTTTCAGAAAACACACTGCAAGGGATCCCGGGTTTCGGCACCATCTGTAAGGGTGGATTTCCTGCAGGGGTTCAGGCTGCAAGACTGCCGAATGACTAAAGAAACGTTATTAGCAAGATGGTAGAAAAATGCACATTCCTTGTCTATTCCACCCACTGCCACTTATACCAACGACGGAAATAAGCGCAGTTATAATAGCTTAATATGTGGGAGAGCTTTGCTATAGAGAGTGACAGTATTGTATTGCAATATGTAGCACTTTAAAGTCAATACCAAATCAACACTAGTTAGCATCTTAGTTGTAATTGAAAAGGTTTAATGACAAAATATGGTTATGGTTACACTTAAAGTAGTTACAAAATAGACGTATGAGATGATGATAACTTATACCAATAATCTTACCCAGCATGTAAAATATTATCAGAGAGAGAGAGAGAGAGAGAGAGAGAGAGAGAGAGAGAGAGAGAGAGAGAGAGAGAGAGAGAGAGAGAGAGAGAGAGAGAGAGAGAGAGAAGAGAGAGAGAGAGAGAGAGAGAGAGAGAGAGAGAGAGAGAAGGCAAAGGGAGAGAGCCCCAAGAAAGAAAGAGAGAGAGAGCATAGAAAGAGCAGAGCATTAAAAGAGACAGAGCAACAGTTGCAGTCTTCTTTTATCCTTTCCCTGACCATGTGACTAAAACCCAAATGTGAGACATTCAAACTGACCAATCAGATAATTACACTTCCCCCAGTGTTCTAAAGGTGTGACAATTCATTGACCCCCAAAGTACACAAATCTTGGCCTACAGGCCTTGATCACTATCAGCTCCTCTGTCTTTGATCCTCCAAATGGTCCTTGTGGTTAGAAGAAGGGGTGGAACACACAACAGTTCATTTCAAATGTCTTGGATTAATTGGGCTAACACAGAACAGTTCATTTTGGATTGATTGGATTAGTTTCAATCTTACAAAATCCACTATTGTTTTATACTTAATTGGTCTATAGTTTATGCAGTAGCCTATTTAATGTAATTGCATCATATTTTATATAAAATTTCAGACGAATTAAGAGTAATCCCTTTAATTAAATTACAATATTTAGATTACTTAATTAATTATACCCAACACCTCTTTCTGTCTGGCGCTGTTGCCATGGTGACTCATAATATCTGCGCTCCATTGATAATGGCTTTTTATAGTTGTGGTGTACGCGCTTAACTCAGAGTCATTCAACTCAGAGTTGATTGAACCAACTCATTTCAGCTGTTCTGAAACCAAAACTCAGAGTTTCCCATCTCAGGGTAAGTCAACTCAGAGTTCAAGCTTTAACTCAAGAGTTGCATGAACCTCCACATCGAAACGGGCCCCTGGTCACATAAATGTGTTTTTGCAAAAGCGAATATAAATTCGATCTTCAATTCCCGCGCTATATGCGGATTAAATGAAGGGCACGTCACCGAAAGCAACAGAAATGAGCTGCATTTTATTTATCATCGGCTAATTTCAAAATCAGCAAAGACGGCGACAAGAGAGAGCGCAACAGAACTGGTTAGATCATTCCGTTTCTTTACTTTAATGAAGATGGTAGTGTTAAGCGTCTGCAACTTACTTTCACTTTCATTTGCGGCACGTTGGCTTGATAGGCGCTCAGCTGGTGATGCGCGTCGCAGTAGCGTCGTCATATCTGACTAAAATAGCATGACATATGGCCTGTAACACGCTCTCACGCGTTTATTTTTTTAGCATTTTTTGTAGTAACATTTACATGTGTGGTTTCAAGAACCAGATGCATTTACACATGTCCAGTTTCGTCTGGAATGTGGCCCAGACCACCTTCTGAAGTGGTTTTAGCGATCGGATTCAAATCCGTCTCAAATGCGTTTCGGAGGCATTTACACCTGGTCTTTTCACGATCGGATAGCTATCCGATACACAGAAAACGCATGAAGTGGCCAGGTGAATCCGGCCCCATGTGGCCGCCATCTGAATTGGCTCGAGGAAACGGTGAATGGACTGCAACTTATTTGTGGAAGTGTTTCAAAATCCACAGATGCCTGAGGGGATTTACAAATGCACAAGAAGCAACTCACAAATGCGTCGCAGGGATTTACAAATGCACAGAAAGCAGTTCACAAAAAAAATGCCAGGCAGAGTTGTGTTTGTAAAATAGTAAAACATTTGTAAAAAAAAAAAAAAAAAAATTCTCTGCAAATCTCATTTTGATTTTTTTGTGAATTTTATAATTTTTTTCAAGGTACTTTAGAAAAGTGTTTGAATTATTGAAGAGACAATATGTGAAATTTTGTTTTTTATTTTTAGCGATAAAATCTAGATTCGGTTACCTACCGTAACCTCGAGCTTCTCTGAGATGAGGGAATCGAGAATTGCTGTTAAGCTAGCTCTACGCTACGGGAAAGATTCTTCTTGCTGAACAATTGAAGCCAAAAATTTTTATAATTTATAATATACAACATTGTCAACGCACTTCTCAGGTGCAGGACCTAGAGCGGGCTAACTAGCAGGCTCATTAGATTCGTTGCTGGGAAGTGCACAAACCAATCGGAGAGACCGGCGCTGAACCCGCGCCCAATGAGCGGACGACGCTCGCTGATCACGTCAAAGCCCGCCGAAAGGGGCGTGGCTTGAGTGTATATAAACGCTCTCCGTGGGTTGAAAGCAACGATTTATAGTGATGAAGCGAATCGCTGTTAGAGCGGGCACGGCCGGGAACGCAATACTCGTTCCCTCATCTAGAGAGAACCGAGGTTACGTTCAGGTAACCGATTCGTTCTCTCTACGAGAGGTTCTCTCGGATTGCGTAAGCTGAGCTTACGCTACGGGAACCCCTGGTCAACGCCGTGCCTGGTCAGTAACCACAAGCATCCCCGGGAGGGTGGGAGGGAGCATATAGTGGAGAAATAATAAAGGGCAGAAGCCGTTTATATAAGAATATGAGGCCTTAGAGGCGGCCGGCACAGCGGGCCATAGTACAGGAAGATTTCATAGAATGGAGGGGGAAGATCAAGGGGCTAGCCGGTTGAAGGATTCCCCATAGCTAGACGCTGCCAGCGGGTTAGACCGCTGAGTAATTTAGCCTGTAAGGCCGGTACTTCCAAGTTATAAAATCTGATAAAGGTGGACGGGGAAGCCCAGCCCGCGCCACGCAGATATCGTGAATAGAAATACCACAGGACCAAGCCCAGTCAGGGAGGCCATGCCTCGAGTGGAGTGAGCCCTGACGCCGAGCGGGCAAGGCAGATTTTCAGCCGCAGTAGGCGGAGGCCGATGGCGTCCACTATCCATCTGGATAGTGTTTGTTTAGAGCGGCCAGCCTTTTGTGCGTCCCCCAAACGCCACAAACAGCTGCTCAGAACGTCTGAACGCGGCAGCGCGTGTGATGTACACTCTCAGCGCCGCGGACCGGGCAGAGGAGGTTGGCATTGGGCTCGCCATCAGAGGCGGGCAGAGCCGATAGGGATAGCCACGGGGCTGTCTGAGCAGCTGTATGAGCGCCGGGTACCAAATCTGATTCTCCCAACGCGGGGCTATGAGGGAGCACCGGGTGGCGTAAGTCCCTGATTCTTGTATGACCTGCGGTAGCAGGGAGATGGGAGGGAAGGCATAGAGCGGGCGGTGTGGCCATTCTAGCGCTAGCGCGTCCTCGTTCTTCCGTGAAGAATATCGGACAGTGCGAGTCTCTCTTCTGTCGCGAGAGATCTATCTCCGCTCTTGCCAAAGAGGCGCCACAGTGACTGGACTGTAAGTGGGTTCAGGGACCATTCTCCTGGGGAGAGAAGGTTCCTGGACAGAATGTCTGGACCGTCGTTTAGGTGTCCCGGGACATGCGTCGCTCTGAGCGAGAGCAGATGACTCTGGGACCAAACTAGAATGCGGCGTGCCAGCAGGAAAAGATTCCTGGATCTGACCCCGCCCTGACGGTTGATGTAGGATACCACTGTCATGTTGTCTGAGCGAATCAGGACGTGGTGACCCTGGATGCGCGGGAAGGAAGTGCAAGAGTGCATACTCGACCGCGAGCATCTCGAGACAGTTTATGTGTAATGGGGTCTCCCGATCCGACCACCGGCCAGCGGCCGGTGAGCCCTCGCAGACCGCACCCCAACCTGTGTTGGATGCGTCTGTCGAGATAACTTTCCGGTGAGAGAAGGTCCCCATCGTAACGCCCCGTTGAAACCAATCGGTCACCGTCCAAGGCTGCAGTGCAGAAATGCATGCCTGAGTGACTCTGATTAGCTGGCGGCCCGTGGTCCACTCGCGGCGGGGTACACGGGTCTTTAGCCAGAATTGAAGGGGGCGCATGTGTAAAAGACCTAGCTGTAGTACGGCTGCAGCTGAGGCCATGTGACCCAGCATTCTCTGAAAGGTTTTCACCGGAACGCGGGTATTCATCTGGAACGAAGCGGCTAGACGCTGCAAGCGGCGTGTGCGCTGAGCGGATAAGCGTGCTTTCATAGTGGTAGAGTCCAGATCTATCCCCAGAAAAGAGATAGTTTGACTGGGCTGGAGAACGCTCTTTGTCCAGTTGACAGAGAGGCCCAGCGTTTCCAGATGAGCGAGGAGAGCTGTACGGTGCGACAGAAGCTCTGTTTTGGAACGTGCTAGTATCAGCCAATCGTCCAAATAATTCAATATGCGCATCCCCTGGGTTCGAAGGGGCGAGCGCCGCGTCCATACATTTCGTGAACGTGCGTGGCGCTAGGGAAAGGCCGAACGGGAGAACGGCGTATTGATAAACCTGGCCCTCGAAGGCGAAGCGTAAAAACTGCCTGTGACGAGGGTGTATTTGAATCTGAAAATAAGCGTCTTTCAGATCTAGGGAGATGAACCAATCCCCCTGGCGCACGTGTGCGAGGAGTTTCCTGACAGTCAGCATTCTGAATGATCTCGTCATGAGAGCTTTGTTCAGAAATCTGAGGTCTAGAATCGGCCTGAGGCCGCCGTCTTTCTTGGGGACCAGAAAATAACGGCCGTAAAACCCCGGCTCGGTTATAGGCGGAGGGACTCTCTCTATCGCGCCTTTTGTTAACAGTTTCGATATTTCTGTGCGGAGCGTGCTCGCGGCAGCTGGGCTGACCACAGAAAGGGGCCGGGCGCGGGAACGCGCGGGCGGCGACGAAACTGTAACTGGTAGCCGTCTTTTATAATGCTTAGTACCCACGGGGAGATGCCGGGAATGGCTTCCCACGCTTTGAAGCATATTGCTAGAGGCTGAATGGCCGTGCTGTCCCGGTTGCTGCATGTAACGGGCTGGACACTGTGTGTGGGCTCGTGTAAACTGTGTGTGGCAACGGGATTTGCACTCAGAGAGGAGCTTATGGGCCGTGAGACAGAGCGAGCAGAGGGGACACGCGCGCGCTTGAGGGCGTGCTTATGCTTTCTGCTACTCGAGCGGACGGAGGCCGCTGAGTGGGGAGTGAGCTCTGTGGGGGGCACGAGAGTGTGTGTGAGTGAACACGTGCTTGTGGTCACATTTTTTGCACTTGAGGCTTTTATGCTCTTTATGTGAACTCTCTGGGTAGCCGGGCGGAAAGCAGTCGTCTTTCCCCAGCAGTGCTAGGCGGACTTCTGCTGATCAGGCTTCAGCGCTGGCCTTGGGGCGGGCGCGCTTGGGAAGCCTGTCTGCGTCGGCTGTCGGAGCGAGAGCGAGGGCGAGGCGGCCGCTCTGCCTGTGCTGGGGTTGGGCCTGAGCTTGCTGCGGGCGGCGCTCTGAGGCGTTCTGGCAGGGGGCTCACGAGAGCGGCCTGCAGAAGTGTTACCGCGGCGAGGCAGGAACAAATTCATGGCCTGGGTGGCTTTCTGGACCTCAGAAAAGCGTTCCCACGATGTCCGTGATGGCAGATCCAAAGAGGCCAGAGGGT
Source organism: Hybognathus amarus (assembly GCA_030378365.1). Taxonomy (NCBI): domain Eukaryota; kingdom Metazoa; phylum Chordata; class Actinopteri; order Cypriniformes; family Leuciscidae; genus Hybognathus; species Hybognathus amarus. Next base: position 45,990 of record JAQIUQ010003263.1, read on the forward strand.
GAGATGGGCGCGTTGAGGAAGACAGCGCGCTCAGCTTCGCTCATGTCCGTGAGCGTGAGCCACAAGTGTCTTCGGCGACACAGAGGATGGCCATGCATCTTCCTAGCGCTTGAGCGGCAGCTTTGGTGGCGCGAAGGGAGAAGGTCCGTAGCCGCATCTTAAGTCGTTGAGCGCACGGCCGTTGATTTCTCTCTCGTTCTGCGCTATGTCACTCAGCAGGTTCGGATTGCAGCACTTGGAGAACCGACATGGAGTGCAGCGCTGCAGCGGCCTGGCCAGCGGCTGCATAGGCGCGGGTGTGGAAGGTAGAGGACGCTCTGCAAGCTTTAGAAGGAAGCTTAGGGGAGGATCGCCATCCGGCGGAGGGCGAGCACAAGTGAGCGGCGACCAGATCTTCGACGGGCGGCATCGCTGTATAGCCTTTCTCGGTGGCTCCGTCCACCGAGCGCAGCGAGGCGGATACATCGGAGCGGGTTCGAGCCGAGAGAGGAGCTTTCCACGACTTAGTGAGCTCGGCGTGGAGCTCAGGCAGGAAAGGAGCGGTCCGGGTGCCAGCGGGGGCGGGCGCCGGTGCAGGTACTTCCCATCCATCCGGTTCGGTGGTAACTCGGGTGGTGGTGACCAGTCGAGGCCCAGACGCTCGACGGCAAGAGTCAGGAGGCGCATTAAATCCTCTTCGATGCCGGAGCGGGTCCCCGCAGAATTCGACGCCGAAGAGCCCAGTGAAGACCATTCGTCGCTGTTAGAAGCGTGCAACGAAGGCGACTCTTTCTCCTCCTCAGAGTCGAGGGACGCTGCAGAGCGGCCACTCGGCGGCAATGGGGGTCCAGCTCGGGTGGAGAGAGAGAATGGTCGGGGGCGGCGGCGGCGGCCCACACACAGCCATAGCAGGTTCCGGCAGCCTCTGAGAGCGGCGCTTCTTCTTCCGCGGAGAAGTCAGAGGCGGCGCGGCTTGGGCGGATTTGACGGTGAGGAGTCTTGCCCGCAGGAAGACATTGTCAGCGCCTCGCAGAGAGAGCATCCTCCGTCGGCGAGGGCGAGTTCCGCATGTTCAAGCCCGAGACAGAGAGGGCAGATGAGGTGGCGGTCTCCGTCTTCGAGCGGTGCGCGGCATGAGCCGCAGGAATTGGCGAGACATCTTTAAAAAGACGCTCACGCTCTTTCTGTGATGGAGCAAGTGGAAGTCGTCGGACGGCGCTAGCTCGCTGAGGCGGCTGAAGGTGGCAGAGGCCGGCTTCTTCAGGCTTCTTGCTCGCTAGAAGGTGCCTTGTCACGACGACGGCTTCAGTCTTGCAACGGCAGGCGATTAGATCGCTGAATCAAAATGAATCGTTGTTTCAACCCACGGAGAGCGCTTATCATACACTTAAGCCACGCCCCTTTCGCGGGCTTCGACGCAGTAAGCGGAGCGTCGTCCGCTCATTGGGCACCGGGTTCAGCGCGCTCTCCGACCGGTTTGTGCACTTCCCAGGAACGAGCCAATGAGCCTGCTAGTTAGCCCGCTCTCAGGTCCTGCACCTGAGAAGTGCGTTGATAATGATTACATGTTCTAAAAATTTTTGGCTTCAGATCTGTTCGGCAAAGAAGAATCTTTCCCGTAGCGTTGTAGCTCAGGCTATGCTCAATACGAGAGAACCTCTCATAAGGAACAATCTTTTCACGCAAAATGGACTGCAGCCCATCTGATTTAGATATATATATAGTCATTTTGCATGGCTATCTGTGTGATATTGTCTCAAAAGTATTCCAGTATATCAACATGGTTCAGCTTTCATTCTTCAGGTAAATCATATTCATTGGAGAAAAAATCTGTTTGAATAAAGACATGGATATCTTTGTCATATGATTCTTTAAATGGTCAAAATTTTGTGTTGAATTTTCAAAGTGGTGTTCTGATAAACTCTTCATTTTTATCATTTGTTTTATGTTTTCCTTTCTTTCTTTCTTTAGATAATTGTTCCAATTGTACAGCACAATGGCAAACTTCTGTTGCTTCTATTGTGCTATGTAAATAAAAGTTGAAAGTTGGTTGATTGTATTGCTCCTTGTTTGTACAATGTTTGTTTTATTAGTTTGTTTTTATATATTTTTGTATTATATTTAATTTATATCTGTTTTACTTTTTTATTTAACCCTAAAGAGCCGAATACAGCCGCCGCGGCAAAAATAACTATCTGTTTAAAATGTTGAATAACTTTTGAGTCGCTAATCCAATCTTTATGCTTTAAAATGCACCGTATAGATGAGATTCTCAGCTTTCCCGTGATATCACGTTTGTATCTGTTGGTCATTCAGTGGCTCTGTAGTGCAGGTCAGTGCTGGACTGGCCATCGGGCATACCGGGCATTTGCCCGGTGGCCGACGTGCTTTTTGGGCCGATACATCTCAAACTTTAAATTTTTTTTTTTTTTTTTTAACGGCCCATGCAACTCATATCAGCGGCCCATTCGCGTTCAGTTTTGCGGCCGCGGCGCTGGGATCTACTTTGTGCCGTTAAAACGCATCGGACAAAAAAAAAAGTCAGCGAGGGTTTTTTCTTTCTCAAAGACCGGCCCATGAAACACGGAGATCAGCGGCCCATTGGTTATTTTCTTGATTGACACTGGGCTGGTCCAATCACATCTTTAATCACCTCCCCCTCTGGGCTGAGCGAGCGTGCAGTGTCAGTGAGTATCTGTCAAATAGTCAGAGCGATGGAGAAGAAACGCAAGGAATATGAATGTGCAGACTAGAGATATGACTTGAAAAAGAAACAGCCTTCAATGTCTGATGAGGACTGAGGGGGATCATGAGAGACATTAGTGAGTGTAGAGAACTGTGGTAAGCAGATTTAGGGCTACTTTCAGACCACAGGGCAGGCTGTGAGGCCATCACCAGTTACGCATTATTTCCACATCTGCATATTTGACGATTACGCATTTTAGGCTACTAGAATTATAATGAGAGTATGAGAGCCGTTTGTAAACCATATTTTCCACCGAAACAAAAGCTGAATGCCGTTTCCATCAAAATAAAAGATAACGTCTTTATATCTCTTTCAAGTAGCCTAACAGAAATTGGTTCCAAGCTAAATTATGAAAGTTGCTTTATTTTTCAGTGCATGTGTTTTACAATATATGGCTGTTGCTGTCATGTGATATATTATAACTATGATTAATTATGTCATATGAATGTAGACAGACACTATATCCCAACTGAAAAGAGTTTTGAGTTTTTCTTTGGTCGAATTGCACACTGAATATGGGCTAGAGCTTTTACTTTGAACTCTCAAAGTGCACACAGATTGATGAATTTAACATTAGAAAGCGCAAAGTCTTACGGGGGAGCATGCCCCCGAACCCCCCTAGACGGATAGAGGTTACTATTAAAATACCTTCGTGAGAAAACTGGTATTGCCAATGCAATTGGAGAATTGTATTTTACACTTTGTAGTTATTTCATCTCACTCATTACATGGCATTGGTGGGTTTAAAAGGAGTTATACATATTCAAGGGCGTAGGCCTACATAGTTTGGTTGTGTTTATGCTCATATGCAGTGGGCCAGTTCTTGGCCGTAATGCCCGGGCCGATTTTTTGTCCCAGTCCAGCCCTGGTGGCAGGCGTTGTGCCGAATTCGACTCTCCTGCAGGAATCCGGACTCCCCTCGCGTGCACGCGCAAGTGAGCGTCACCGACACGTCAGTTGCCGAATTTGCGACACCCTGACAGAATCTGACTCCCCCTCGCTTGCACGTTCAAATGAGCTTGCTGCGACTGTTTTATTTTCGTCTGTTTGTGTTACTTCGTTAAAGTTTGGTGTCTTTTTTTCCAGGTATTTATTAATAAATATAATTTTCAGTGTTTTTTCATAAAGTGTTGCAAAAACCGATCACTGGCATACAGGATATTTACAGTATAGTGTTTAAATGCATTATACTTACCAAGTCAAATATGAAATGTTAATATTTAACATTTATTCACATTGTGCACAGTTTACTTTACTATAGTCAGTCCAATAATACCATGTGCAATAAGTTCTACTTAATTCTGCACATACATTACTATCATAGATCATACTCTGCCTGTGCATTTATTTAAATCAAACCCCAGAATTATTTGTCCAAAGCACAGGTGTAAGCAAAGTATATAAATCATACTTCCCTAATTTTTCAGGTTTACAAAGTCAATGACGCATGAAACTCATGCTGGTTACACTTCTTACAATGGATGGTAAAATAATTTCTCCGTTTAACATTTTTAAAATTTTACTGCTTTACATTTGATATTGTATTACGATATGCACTTTTAGTTCATTCTGACATTTGCCAGTATAACTGGGTGGCTAGTCATCTAAAGTGGACATAACACTTCTCCACTTCAGATTTGTCTTGTCACTTGTCCACAACATTTACCTTATAACTTTAAATGTATTTTGATGGTGCTTACTTTCTGTTTCCAGGATGATTAACTGCATTTTGGTGATAAAAAAAAAAATCTGCCAGAATCTGACTCCCCTTGTGTGCACGCCATGAAGTCACTATACACGGCAGTCAATTACTTTACTGCTCATATGTTTGCTTTGTAAATGCTTAGGCATGAAAGTTTACTTTTCTGAATACTATGTATTTTTATTTTATTTTGATATACAAAGATTAACACCAAATTTGGCCTTTATTGTTAATGTTTGTTTGATTATGGGTAAATACTATAAACAAAAATGAGCTAAAGGAAACTTTGTTATTTCAGATAGAAATGACAAATTGTATTGAGTTACTAGGCCTACTTGGATTCAATAAATAGCCAAACAAAATTTTAAACAGCTTTAATGCTGTTTATATGAGGATCTCATACCTGTTCCTTTTTCTGTTTATATCATTTTTTTGTCTTTCTTTTACTTGTAGGCTATTATTTTAGATTGTATATGTTCTTTTACTATTTGTTGTTGACTACATTTGTATAGCTATGTGTTAGACTATTGTCATGTTTATTATTTGTCATTTGATTGGCATTTAATAAAAAACGAAGAAAAAAAAACCTTTACTTTTCATCTATAGTTTTCCACACCTGTAATTCCTGTCTGCATTTAGTGTTTCTATACTCTCTGTGTGTCTGTGTGTGTGTGTGTGTGTGTGTGTCTGTGTGTGTCTGTGTGTGTGTGTGTGTGTGTGTGTGTGTGTGTGTGTGTGTGTGTGTGTGTGTGTGTGTGTGTGTGTGTGTGTGTGGAAATTAATAAATAACAAATGCATACAAATAGGAAGTGAAATTATCAATTATATGTATTTATGCAGTGACACATAACATCAGTGTAAGTTTTAAACACAGCACCAGCACCTGCACCTGCACAATTACCCCAATTTCAGCTTTGCAAGAGAAACTCATTTTGATGAAACCTTTGTCCATGGAGGGTCCTCTGCAGAAAAGCACAAGTCTGAATGACTTCACAGTTATAGACATTTTACATGCATTTCTGTTTTTTTATTTCTATTTTTATCACCGAAATGCAGTTAATCATCCTGGAAAAGTGTGCATCATCAAATACATTTAAAGTTGTAGGTAAATGTTGAAACGGAAAGTGTTATGTCCACTTCAGATGATGAGCCACCCAGTTATACTGGCAAATGTCAGCCAGAATGAACTGAAAGTGCCTATCACAATACAATATCAAATGTAAAACAGAGAAATTATTTTACCATCCATAAGAAGTGTAACCAGCATGTATGATTTATATACTTTGCTTACACCTGTGCTTTGGACATGAAAATAATTCTGGGTTTGATTTAAATAAAATGCACAGGCAGAGTATATTTAAGAATAATCTATGTGCAGAATTAAGTAGAACTTATTGCACATGGTATTATTGGACTGGACTATAGTAAAGTAAATTGTGCACAATGGGAATAAATGTTAAATATTTGACTTGTTAAGTGTAGTGCACTTAAACATATACTTAAACATAAACATATCCTGTATGCCAGTGATCGGTTTTTGCAACACTTTCTGGAAAACACTGATAATTATATTTATTATTAATAACACCTGTAAAAAAAGACACCAAACTTTAACTAAGTAACGCTAACAGACGAAAAATAAAACAGTCGCACCAAGCTCATTGCACGTGCAAGCGAGGGGAGTCAGATTCTGTCAGGGAGTCGAAATTCGGCGACTAGTGTAGTGACGTCATTGCGCGTGCACGCGAGGGATTCTGGCAGGGAGTCGAAATTCGGCACAACACCTGTTGTTGCTTGTTCTCACACGACAGCATCAAACTTCTGTCACGCTGACACACTGACCCCAGGGGATCTTTTGAAAAGCTTTCAGTTGTTTATTCAAAGTCAAAGAAAACCGAGCAGGACCGAGCCATTTCACAGCTGATCGCCACCAAAAAAGTTCAGCGCGCAACATCCCAAAGTTGACAACAGCGATATGCAGAGGTAGCCTAACGCTTACATCAATGCTTAAATGAATCATAATTCATGATGATGTGCTCATCTTAGTTAATGTTTTAATTAAGCGTGTTGTTCATCCATGAAGTCATGAATGAAAAACTTTGAACTGTTGAAAAAAAACGTTGTTAGTTCCTGATGATAATATTTAATGTATGAATGAATTGAATGCATAATTCATGCATGATTCATTTATCCATGAATTCATGATAATTCATGACATGTACTACCTTAAAGTGTCACCAAATATTGTTATATTAAAGCAATGGATTTATAGTATGCACAAGAAATTCAATGTGTATACAATTTTATTTTGATTAATTGCATTTTGAAAAAAATAATTAATGGATTTATTGCATTTTGGGGAAAAAACATATCTGTTTTTATAATAAATCTTTGAAAATCAAAACCTGGATTTAATTTTTTATTGATATTATAACCTACAAATGCTATGTGAAAATTTGAAACAGAAAATAGTGGTTTTCATCTTCCCATTTTCTTGCTAAAGAAAACACAGTTTTACTCAAATTCATCAAAATGGATTTATAGCGTTTTGGAACCAAACTCTTCAAATATAAATATTTTATATTAAATATTTTTTCCTTAACCCTCATGTGGTGTTCAAAACCCTATAACACTTGTAGTGTTCCCAGTCGGAAATGGACCGGCCTATACAAAATAGCTTATAAATCACTCATTATACCATATTTTCACCCAATCTTGGATTCAATCTTTTTGTCAACTTGTTCTCTTTCAATTAGGACTGGTTTTATATTTCTGTTTGCATCTGATTAATCAGTGGGCCTCATTTATCTGAGAGTAGGCATGGTCAAAATAGTCACAATGGCCGACCATTGAAAGTGAAATGGGAGAGACTGAAAATAACAGAACAATTTAGTTTTCAGGAGCATGTTCATTATTTTCATGTACACATATGAGCATGTGTGCTTGCAAACATCGAGCCCTTGGACCTGTGCATGTATCGGATACATTTATACACACGCTACCCGAGACACACACACGTTAAAACACACAAACTTTTGATCTTACACATTCTTTTCATAGAGAAATTTAATCCTCCTCACTAGTTTCTGAGTCAAAAATCTGATGAATAACATCATGTGCAGAGAGCTGCTTTCCATTGTGCTGCCACAAATGAATGACAAGCAAGGTGCTGTGAGGCATTTATATATATGCCTCTGTTCCTTCGTTCTGTGTGGAGTGCAAGGGTCATGCCAGCTAGACCGGAAGTTGAAGCCTCGCGGAGACTTGCCATCATTGTAGCAGAACTTCACTTGCGTTAGCATTTCCATTGACTCCCATTCATTTCAGCGTCACGCTTTGATAGCGAATAACTTTTACCTCTGAGGCGTTTGAAGACCCCATTTTGTCCATCATTTATTTCTCAAAGGAAACACGACAATGTATCAGTGCTCACCATCCTTGTAGCTTATGTTATGGCCCCGTGGGAAGCCAGTTTTTTTGTAAAATAGGCTCACAGAACAAGAACATGAAAGAAAGATTCTTTTTGAAGCCGGATCAGCTGCAGGCACGGCAAGTTTGTGTATGTGTAGAGTGGTAATGTCAGATGGATAAATGTATATTAGATGCAGGTGTCACAGTTGGTCTCTTTGTTTTCCCCCGTCATTTGTGACTTTTGGTTCAGTCCTGTTAGTGTTTCCCGCTCCGTCTGATTAGTCATTCCTTTCACCTGTGTTTTAGTTCATTATTTCATCAGCCCCTGTTCATTTAAGCCCCGTGTTCTCCCTCAGTGTTGGTCGGTCGTTGTTGATGTTACTCATGTTTTGTGAGAGGTCCTGTCCTTTTGCCTGTGCCTGTACCAGTTTGAGTTAAGTAAAGAAATTGTATTGGAGCATTTGCTTCTTCTGTCCTTCTTCTGCCTGCACTCCACACGACACCCGTGACAGAACGACCGACCACAATATTAAAATGAATATCCCTGCAGTAGCCCTCCTGTGCATGGACCAAGAGGACCGTTCCCTGGAAGACCACACCCGGGACTTTTAGAGGTGGCGTACCACACCCACTATCAGGACCGCTCGCTGTGCATCTTTTACATCCGCAGCCTCAGCGAGCGGTCCCGAGCTCGCCTCTCAGGGAACGGTCCCAAGGAAGATTTCGCCGCTTGTGTGGAGTGGGTGCTGGTAGCCTGCGGGTCTTCCTACACCGTGGGTGAAGGCACCAGCCCCACTCCCGGAACCCACTGAGCCCTGTGCATCGCTGGATTCGCCCAGCCCCTTTGAGCCCGCTTCATCGCTGGTTCCGCCCAGCCCCATTGAGCCCGCTCCATCGCTGGATTCAGCCCAGCCCCATTGAGCCCGCTTCATCGCTGGATCTGCCCAGCCCCATTGAGCACCGCTGCATCGCTGGATTTGCCCAGTCCCTTTGAGCCCTGTGCATCGCTGGATTTGCCCAGCCCCTTTGAGCCCTGTTGCATCGCTGGATTTCCCAGTCCCTTTGAGCCCTGTGCATCGCTGGATTTGCCCAGTCCCCTTGAGCCCTGTGCATCGCTGGATTTGCCCAGTCCCTTTGAGCCCTGTGCATCGCTGGATTTGCCCAGTCCCTTTGAGCCCTGTGCATCGCTGGATTTGCCCAGTCCCTTTGAGCCCTGTGCATCGCTGGATTTGCCCAGTCCCTTTGAGCCCTGTGCATCGCTGGATTTCGCCCAGCCCCATTGAGCCTTGTGCATCGCTGGCTCCGCCCAGCCCCATTGAGCCCGCTTCATCGCTGGATTTCGCCCAGCCCCATTGAGCCCGCTTCATCGCTGATTTGGCCAGCCCCATGGAGTCCGGTTCATCGCTGGTTTCACCCCAGCCCCCTGGAGACCGTCCAGTCCGCACCCGGGACCGTCCAGCCGCACCCGGGACCGTCCCGCCCGCACCCGGGACCGTCCCGCCCGCACCAGAGACCGTCCCGCCCGGCACCAGAGACCGTCCCGCCCGCACCAGAGACCGTCCGCCCGCGCACCAGAGACCGTCCCGCCCGCACCAGAGACCGTCCCGCCGCACCAGAGAACCGTCCCGCCCGCACCAGAGACCGTCCCGCCTGCACCAGAGACCGTCCCGCCCGCACCAGAGACCGTCCCGCCCGCACCAGAGACCGTCCCGCCCGCACCAGAGCCGTCCCGCCCGCACCAGAGACCGTCCAGTCGGAGCCAGAGACCGTCCCGCCAGCACCGGGGACCAGGATCCCACCCAGCCTCCCTCTCCCGCCTCCTCTCTCCTCGGCCATCTGTCAGTCCCTCAGCCTTCCATCTGCCCTGATCCGCCCTGGTTGTCACCTCCCGCCTCCTCCACATGGTCACTTCTCCGGTCCCTCGTCCTTCGGCTCCCCCTTGGCTCCTTCCTCTGTCAGCTCCTCCATGGCCCATCACTCCATCTGTTCCGCCTGGTTCCCTCGTCCCCTGGAGTCACTTTGGTCCTTCGTCGTCCTGCCCTCACCCTCGGACTTCCTTCTTTCCCTTTTTGTATGTTACGTCACCCCTCAGGCTCCATTGGACTCCTCACTCCCACCAGCACCCCGTTGCTCCTCAGTCACCTCATCTCCACCCTGTCCTTCTGTGTCCCTGTTGTCACTTCCATCCGCAAAGCCTACGGTCTCACCTCTGTCCCTCGGTCCCTCCTCATTCCCCTGTGTCGTCGGCCTCACATCCTCTGCCCGGTCTCCTCTCTCCTCTGCTCCGCCCCTGTCTGTAGGCCCCCTGGTGTTGCCAGCCCCGTCTCCATCGGCTCCACCAGGGGTCCTCCCTCCATCTGCTCCGCCCTGGTCTCACCCTCAGTCTGCTCCGCCCTGGTCTCGCCCCCAGTCTACTCCGCCCTGGACGCCCGAGGGTCCCACAGCTCCGCCCTGGACGCCCGAGGGTCCCACAGCTCCGCCCTGGACGCCCGAGGGTCCCACAGCTCCGCCCTGGACGTCCGAGGGTCCCACAGCTCCACCCTGGCCACGTCCTCTGCCTACTCCGCCCTGGCCACGCCCTCAGCCTGCTCCGCCCTGGCCACGCCCTCCACCCCATCGATGTTACTCGGCGCGAGGTCGCGCCTTTCAGGGGGCGTAATGTCACAGTTGGTCTCTTTGTTTCCCCCGTCATTGTGACTTTTGGTTCAGTCCTGTTAGTGTTTCCCGCTCCGTCTGATTAGTCATTCCTTTCACCTGTGTTTAGTTCATTATTTCATCAGCCCCTGTTCATTTAAGCCCCGTGTTCTCCCTCAGTGTTGGTCGGTCGTTGTTGATGTTACTCATGTTTTGTGAGAGGTCCTGTCCTTTTGCCTGTGCCTGTACCAGTTTGAGTTAAGTAAAGAAATTGTATTGGAGCATTTGCTTCTTCTGTCCTTCTTCTGCCTGCACTCCACACGACACCCGTGACAGCAGGTTAGGGTAGGGTCAGATTTCTCTCTATGGAAAAAGAATGTGTGTAATACTCAAAGTTTGTGTGTTTTCACGTGTGTGTGTCTGGGTAGCCGTGTGTGTGAATGTTTCGATACATGCACAGGTCCAAGGGCTCGATGTTTGCAAGCACACATGCTCATATGCGTACATGAAAATAATGAACATGCTCCTGAAAACTAAATTGTTCTGTTATTTTCAGTCTCTCCCATTCACTTTCAATGGTCGCCCATTGTGACCATTTTTGCCCATGCCTACTCTCAGATAAATGAGGCCCACGATTAATCAGATGCAAACAGAAATATAAAACCAGTCCTAATTGAAAGAGAACAAGTTGACAAAAAGATTGAATCCAAGATTGGGTGAAAATATGGTATAATGAGTGATTTATAAGCTATTTTGTATAGGCTGGTCATTTTTAACCGGGAACACCACAAGTGTAACAAGGTAACAAAACTCCCACAAAAAAAATAAGAAAATTTTCAAAAAACAAATGAGATTTAGATATACTGTTTGGGAACAAAGTCACTAAGTTTCAGTCCAAAGCGATAACATTAACTAGTATTTTCAGGAAAAAGAAAATCTTCTCTGGGTCAGAATTGACCCAAACACCACCTGAGGGTTAAATATACATGCATGTGTGTCATTTATATATATATACATCCTACACGGAGGTACACTCTAATTACAGAAACGTTCTTTGCAGGTTGTATATCTGCTTGTGTCTGCTTTGTGAAAACAATTTCCTATATTAACTGCATAGTTTCACGTAATGTAGATCAGGTGACTTCACGGAAAGCAGAAAGTGTCCGATTCCACGCCTCTCAATCACAGATCAGGGAATCTTAAAAATGCCCAAATATCTTCAGGTCAATTGACGGATGGTGTGTTCCTTAGTCAACTAAAGAGCAAAACGCCTGTTGGGGTGATTTCTTGCCTACAGGCAAAGTCTAAGTCTGATTCGCTTGAGTTCAGCAGAGTGTATTTTTACTCTTTTGGCTATTCACATTTTTGGTGCTGTTTTCTTCATTCTGTGCATGTAATTGGTGAATATAACAATGAAAAACACAGCACATTTACTGAACTATAAAAAATGAAATTACTCTGAATTCTAAATGTTTTCTTTTGTCAGTTAATTCAGTACTAATTCAAACTGACAAAAGTTTTGTTTTGTCACAATAATAAATCTAATATGCAAAGCTACATTTTCTTTCAAAGATCACACATGCTTTTTGTGTTTCAGCGATATTTAAGTTTTCTGAGTGTTTCCAACAGCAAAGAACTTGATGTTAAAATTCCAATTATTCTTACATGCATAATTAAAATGATGCTTCATGCTACTGCTATTTTATTTGTAATCATATAGATTTTAACATTTGTGATTCACCTTGTTTGGTTGGGTTGCTTTGTGGTTTAAAGACTTTTAAAAATAAATTGGGGTGCTCAATCCTGTTCAATGTTCAACACTTGCCTGGAATTTCTACACAGCAAAGGTCCTAAGCCAAGGGTAAAGAGCCCAGCTACATCATGATCATCAGACTTAAACTGATGACTTTGATTCCTTTGATTCTGCTTTTCAACAGCAGGTGTATTGGACTAATGGTAATCACTTAATTATATCAATAACTTTAACACTGGTTCTGTGTTCCTTTTTTAACACTCTTGATTGTGTACTCAGAATCAGAGTTAAATTGCTGTGTAGTGAATAGCTGGACCCTCCAGGAGCAGGTTTGGGAAGATATATAGGTATAATATTTCTAAAATCAAGGCCACTGAAAAAAATGTGTCATTGGTATAAGTGGCAGTGGGTGGAATATACAAGAAATGTACAGTTTTCGAACCATCTTGCTAATAACGTTTCTTCAGTCATTCAGAAGCCTGAACTCCTGCAGAAAATCCACCCTTACATTTATACAAGCATTACGTGCAAACTTTCATTTTACTGTAACATTCTGTGCATAGTTTCTCTAGCTTTGTTTCAGATCTCATCCAACCACATTCCCAAGTTCAACAGCTTGTTCTACTTTATAAAATGAAGATTATCGAAAGATTATTTTTTCCACATAGTGCTTGTTTGCACTGGAAAAGATTAAGAGTTATATTATACTAATTAATAATAGCATGTTAAAATTAATATGTTACACTGCTTCTATACATGTAATTTCATTCACCATGAGATTCCATGTATTGGTATATAGTTTTCCATGTATATTTTCTATGTATATGATGAGTCGATCTATTTGACATCCATGAGTCTCTTTCACGTTTGCTGCAGTCTCGATCATGGTCCAATTATGATATTGTGATGTAACATATGACTTATATTATGTGGTCCATTTGACGATGCTAGTACTATTAAAGTACTATAAATCAGTATGCTGAGTTAAATCATAATCAGTTCAATCAGAAATTATGAACAAGTTACAGTAAGTCACACCCTGCAGGAAAAAAAACAGTTTCTTAGGTATGTTACCAGGAAGATATATAAAGCCTTCAGTTGGAAGGAACTCGACTGTGGAACGGCAGTGTGTATCGTCCTCATATAGCCTACTACAGGCTGCGTTCGGAATCGCATACTCAATGAGTAGGTACTCATGTGACCTACGAACACGTTATCAAGCGCAACACCTTAAAATATATGAACGACACGTTTAATTCATCTATCTATAAATATCTTGATATTAATGAAACTTGCTCATTTTGTGGTAGTATCTTGAAGAAACAGCTGCCCATTTATTTTGTGAAAACGTTGATTTAAGTTGTTATATTACTAATGTGACCCACAGTTTTCCTTAGTCTTTTAAAATAGTCATCTCTTAAATATGTTAATTTCTTTATTTTATACTCGAAAAGTTTCTCCCGTAATTTTTCCTCTTTTTCTTGATTAATTTACCTCGTTTCATCCCTCAGACTTATACATAAAAAAAATAATGTAGCCTATTATGATGAACTTTTTAAAGATATTTATTTTGTTCCAGTGTATAAATATCATATTATGATGTACATGTAACCCATATAGAATCTGCTGTCACTAAAGGGTTAACTAGTCAAGTGTCAAATTACATATTGCCAGTAGAGGGCGCGCTAGCACTGTTTTTTACATTCGTCATTGGGGATCCTCTTGTATCAAGCTGCATTAGAAAAAGCTCTAGTTCACGTGGCGAAAATCGATCGAAAAATAGTAACATCTAGTCAATTGTAATCGAGAGTTAGTGGATAAGAAAATATTTTACTCAGTAACTCAAGGATTGCATTGTGGGAGACATTTTTCTGTTGTTATTCACCCTGTTCTCCTGTTTTCTGCCAAAACCTCAATAAGTTCCTGTTGTCTAGATGTGACATATGTCGATTGTGGACATTTCGGATAAATAGCGGGGCCGCATTGTGTGTCCCAAATCTCTGCCGGATTTTCCCAGATCATTTAGCAGCGGTCTCCTGAAATGCGCTGTTTTCATTGACTCGCTGTGGGAATCCTTGATTATTCTTAGCCAATCACATCATTCAGGGTTTGGTACTAGCACATTTGTTTCATTTTTTTCAAGTCAGGATGCATTTTCCTCCTGAAAGGCGTTTTCAAACAATACGGAAGAATTCAGACTCTCACGAAATTATTTTACCCACTTTGGACACTTTCCAGAGGAAGGTAGACATGAAGAACATATGTTTGTGGTGTGCTGTACAAAATTTCAGTGGCCATTGTAAACTCCCCCATTTTTTTATGACTACCGACACTGAACATTACCTGTAGAAAAGCTGTCAAAATGCAGCACGTCAATGTAGGCTACACTCAGCTTTTGTGTGGTCTCCACTTTCTTTCCTCCAGCCAGCGTTCATATTGATAACTCTATATTTTTACAGAACTGAAATAGCATGAATCAACCAAAATCCATCTTTTAAATTAAAGATATATAACTTTCCTTGCATTGTTGTTTTCCATTCACAATTATTTGTATTTTCAACAACTGCTCGATCAGTAAAATACTATAAAAGATAGGCCAAATCAGTCTTTATGTGTGTTAAAATCAAGTAAAAATCCAAATAACTATATGAAACCCACATTTAGATCCAACTATATGAAACCCATCTCCACAGAAAATTTCATTAAGATTTCTTGAATATTGAGAAAGTTATGAGCATTTTTGTGAAAAAACAACTTGTTTTTCGGTCACACTAAATATCTTATTGTTTTCACCTTAGAAATTAGACAAAAATAGGTGCTGATTACTGAACTATAAAATGTTGTAACTTTCTTCATACTTGACATATTTACTTTTTTCTTTTTATTTTGTAAAGGGGGTACCAGGTCTTCCCACACATGCTATCCATTTGTCTATTTGTTGAGTTTTAATTTTTTGTCCACATAGCCTACCTACTAGATGTGTTCATTAGCTTGCTAGCTAACAATAGGTGAAGTTATCAGTGTAAAATATTAGGTTTTAAGATCTCATGCTATTATAATAAAACCAATCGGAGTGACATGAGACTAGAAGAGTATTGTAATATGTTTATATTGCACTTAGCTCATAATGTGTGAATTTTGTGTTTTGCTAAGCTGAGCATTCAGCTAAGTACTAGGGTTCTAAATGTGTTTAACTGAGGTAAAATGACTAATGGGGAAATAATGCATTTATTTCAGGTTGTTTAGTAGTTTAATAGCATACAGTTCATTATATGTTATGATTGAAAAATGCATTAATCCTGTAAGGAACATTTATTTAGGAAAATGTATTATGTTTTGGCTTTGCCAATGTGAACTATGGTCTAGTCAAACAGACTTGAATGAAACGTAGTCGTGAGAGTGATTTGAACAGTTCTCTTATAATCATAAGTTAATGGTTTTAAATGTGTAGCTGGTTTATTGAAAAAAAAGTAAATTACCACAAATGGAGAGGAGATATAAAGTATAATAATTGTTTTGTATCTATTTTGTACTGCAATGTACAGATTGTTTTTTTATCCTGGATTCAGTTTGGTTTCAAACCAGTACCAGACTTCGATGGCAAGCCTGTCCCAGTGAGTGACATTCAACAGAAGGAACGTTTGGACGCCAGTGTGGCCAGCTGTGTTGGATTCTCTTCTGCAGAGTGACTGAACTTGATTCGTATCCAGACCTCGGATATTGGATTCCAAGGATTTCAGATAAGGAAACTTGAATGTGTTTTGGTTTACTACCCGGATAGAGTGATTTTCTGTTTTCCCAAGGACAATTTATTTTGTTTTCCTATTTTTTTTTTCCAATTGGAGGAGCTGGAGCTCCAGCGAGGGGGAGGAGCTGGAGCTCCAGCTCCTCCCATCTGGCTCTGCATCGAGCACCACTTGCGTTTTTCCCACCCAAAAAAAAAAAAAAAAAAAAATCATGAACACAGCAAAACTGTCAATTCAGTACTTCACAGTTCACAGTCTTTGTAAAAAATATAAATATTTAGATTGTGAATGTTAAATTCGCTATTTTGTGAATGGCAAATTTATAGCTAAAACACATTTGTTTTAGCTATAAATTTTCTATTCACAAAATAGCAAAATAGTGAATTAACATTCACAATATAAATGTTTATATTTTTTAATTGCCTTTAAATAATTATATAATAAAAATAATAATAAAAATAAATCTTTTAAAATGTTCATACCAAGAAATTAAATATATTTTGTAAAACCTAATCAGGAAGATATTTATTGCCAAGTAAGTTTTATTGCCAAATTATTTTTGGTTTATTGGTTCTCAAATGTGCATCAATCAAAAGAAATGTAAAAATGTTTACCTGCATAAAATAATTAAATATATTTTACATAGCCAATATTACTAGCCTATATTTAAGTAATTTAAATGTCATTTCCTAAACCTTATAATGGAATCAAGAGTCTGTTATAGCTAAACCCTTGGAGCAAAACAATAGTAAGCCATGGCTCAGTCGATTTTGAGTGTTGAAATCACTGCTGGTCTTGATGGTCTTGATCCCATGTTCTTAAAAGCAGCATCCCACATTATTGCCGCTCCCATCACTAGACTATATAATATGTCCCTACAGTTCTCTGAGTTCCCTATTGATTGGAAATCAGCCACAATATTTCCCCTCTTCAAAGGGGGTTCTGAATCTGACCCAAATTGTTACGACCCAAATTGTTACTGCCCAATTTCCATTCTACCATGCCTTGCCAAAGTTCTGGAGAAGCTCGTACAAAAACAGTTAAATGATTTCCTGGATAAAAATCATATATTATTTGACATGCAATCTGGTTTTGGACGGGCCATGGGTGCATAACAGCCACCACAAAGGTCCTTGATGATGTAATTACAGCATTAGACAGCAAGCAGGTCTGTATTGCCACCTTTATAGACCTTGCCAAGGCCTTTGACTCTGTTGACCATAGGATCCTCTTACACAAGCTTTCGAGTATTGGTCTGTCCTCCTCTAGCTGTGACTGGTTTGCTAATTATCTCACCAACCGTGTCCAGCAATTGAAGGTTGACAACATAATGTCAGACCCACTTACTGTCTCTAAAGGTGTGCCTCAAGGCTCCATCCTGGGTCATATCCTTTTTCTATCTACATCAATGATATAGCCAGAGCTGTACCTCTCGGATTCATCTTTATGCAGATGATACCATTTTGTACTCAGTTGGTTCCTCTCCCAATTCTGCGGCTTCCAGTCTTAAACTCAGCTTCACCTATATAGAGCAGTTCTTTGACAGCCTCCACCTCCGTATTAACGCCAGTAAGACAAAATGTATCCTTTTCAGCCGAAAACAGGTTACAGAGACTCCACCTACAGTCACCTGCATGAACGGTACGACTTCTGGAGTATGTCAAGGAATATAAATATCTTGGTATCTGGTTGGATTCATCCCTGTCATTCATTACACACATCAATAACCTTCAAACAAAAGTCAAAGCTAGACTAGCCTTTCTTTTCCGTAATAAAGCCTCATTTACCCATGCTTCCAAATGCACCCTCGTTAAGACGACAGTACTGCCAATCTTGGATTACGGCGATATTATCTACAGAATGGCACCAAACACGGCTCTAAAAAAACTTGACACAATCTATCATTCAGCCATTCGTTTTGCCACTAATGCACCCTTTCACACTCATCACTGTGACCTGTATAAATTGGTGGGTTGGCCCTCCCTTCATACCCGGCGGCTCCATCATTGGTTTCTCTTCATATACAAGACAATTCTGGGCAAGGCACCTCTCTATTTGTCATCTCTACCTCATTCCGCTCATAACACCTATCACACAAGATCAAGTAATTTGATTAAATTTAGTACCCCCCCTACTTCTACTACCTTTGGACGTAATGCCTTCCGCTTTGCATCAGTACACGACTGGAACATACTACAAAATACCCTGAAACTTACATCTCTGATCCCAATCTCCACCTTTAAGCAAAACCTCCGAAAATTACATAGTTGACTCTTGTTCCTGCTGACAATCATGAACCATATTTATACACATATTTAAGCACTTTATTCATTTTCTTTTCCTCTTTGTTGTCTATCTTTTTTTTTTTTTTTTTTGCTTGTTCTATGTGTTTGACTATGTACAGCTGTACATTATGTTCTTATTTTTTTCCTGTAGCCTCTTGGCCAGGTCATGTTTGTAAATGAGAAGTGGTTCTCAAACAGTTTACCTGGATAAATAAAGGTAAAAAAAAAATATCCTTGTATTTCAAAGCGGCTTGCCGCCAGCCGGCCGCGGTCCATGAGACGGAGGCAACCACCAGTGAAAATGAAGCAGGCGGCCCGCCAGCTGACCGAATCAGTGACTAATTCGGCGGCAATTGCCGCCAGGCGGGACCGCACCTATAGCCGTCAGGGTTGGGGCGGCAAAAGAAGCCGTGCGGATACTTTTTTGCTATCTGGGTCAGAGGCGCAGCCGACGGTTTTTGGCTGACACTCGGGCTCCCAGGGGCCCACGAGGCTGGGGGTGGTATCTTCGAAGGTCTCAGGTCGACTCCCCAACTCGATAAAAATTTGGCGTCAAAGAGTTTATATTTTCACCGAGATATTGGCGATTTTCTCCCGTGCTCATAACGTCATAAGCGGGGCACCTTTCCAGAGCGTGGCCGACGGTTTTCGGCTGATATCGTGGCTCCGGGGGCCCATGAGGCTGCGGGTGGTCTCTTTTGAAAGGTCTGGTCAGTTCTCCACTCAGATAAAAATTTGGCGTCAAAAAGTGTATTTTTCACAGAGATATTGGCGATTTTCTCCCGAGCTCATAATGTCATCAGCGGGCACCTTTTCAGAGCGCGGGCCAACGGTTTTCGGCTGATATTCGGGCACCGGGTGCCCACGAGGCTGCGGGAGGTCTCTTTGAAAGGTCTCGATCCGTTCTCCACTCAATAAAAATTGGCGTCAAAAAGTTTATCTTTCACCGAGATATCAGCGATTTTCTCCCGAGGTCATAACATCATCAGCGAGCACCTTTCAGAGCCGCAAACCTTTTCCCGTAACACTAATCCCAAACCTAAACATACCCATTTCATACCGCAGTCCTCTCTGGCAGTATTGTAATAGTTTTGTATGAAGTACAGAGCGGAAATTAAATTACTAATCAATGAAAATGTTAATCCGGCTTCGGTTCGCGCTTCTCCGTTTCAAATGAACTAAACCAACCGTAACCGAGTCCTTCATGTCGCAATCTGTGATGAAGCAGGGAAGAGCCAATGAACGTTTGATATCACTGCCGTAAACACGACGTAACGCTTCTCAAGGGCGCAATTTTTGAATTTTTGTGCTGTCAATACATAAATATTTTTACGTTTTAGTACTGTGAATACGTCAGTATTATACGTTTCTCCGCATATAAAACGTAATAATAAATACATACGTACAAATACATACGTATTCTCATTTGATCACGATGGAAAGATTTATGGTCTGAGCAAACAACAGGACAGAAGCACTGGAGAGCGCACAAGTGAACAACAGATAAACATCATGATCTTTTGAGAGAGTTGCTTGTTCAAAGATAATCATTTTCTGGCTGTTTGCTTATTGCAAGCTTCTAATGGAGATCCTATATCGTCTGTTTTTGACTGCGCAGGTGAAGACGGTTTGGGGATCGTCATACTTTTGTTTTGACACTGTCAGAAGACTGAGAACAGACATTGAGTTCTTTTGGTGGATATGAGCGCTGGTTGATCCCTCTATGTAAGGCCCCGCTCCCACTTTCCACATGATATAGACATCGCCAAGTTTAGAGCCAGTGACCTCACACACTAGAGAGACTGTGTCTGCGTTAATGCTGCTATCAGGTCTATAAATGACAACACTGGGTTTCTGTCCGTCTGAAATGGAAAGAGTCAGAAAACAGAAGTATCAAACAATATTGAAGAGTTTAACAGGCCAGCTTTTGACAGCGTGTCAAATGTGCTTGCATTTATTTTCATTTTGCTATACAATAAAATGGTGTTCCACCTTTCATCATCTCCCATACACAAAAGAAATATATTGAAATATATTGTATAGTGTCAAAAATAAATGTGGCATATATTCCAAATACATTGAAATATATGTGCATTGTTGTTCACTTATATTTATCATTTTGAAATACTTTCTCAAATATATCAAAAGTATATATGATGTTAAGTGTGCAAGACATTCACATTCATAACCTAATGTAAAATATATGACACAATATATGGTCATAAAATGTTTAGCTTGCTAAAGAAGGGTCGAAAATGTATTTTGATCATAGTAATTCCTCTAACTTTTCCCCAATACACAACAGTAGGCTACCATGTATTATGAGACACAGCTACAGTTGGGGCCAAAAAGTATTTATTCAGCCACTGATTGTGCAAGTTCTCCTACTTAGTCTGTAATTTTCATCATAGGTACACTTTAACTATGAGAGACAAAATGAGGAAAAAAAATCCAGGAAATCACATTGAAGGATTTTAAAGAATTTATTTATATTTACACTCACCGGCCACTTTATTAGGTACACCTGTCCAACTGCTCGTTAACACTTAATTTCTAAGCAGCCAATCACATGGCGGCAACTCAGTGCATTTAGGCATGTAGACATGGTCAAGACAATCTCTCGCATTCAAACTGAGCATCAGTATGGGGAAGAAAGGTGATTTGAGTGACTTTGAACGTGGCATGATTGTTGGTGCCAGAAGGGCTGGTCTGAGTATTTCAGAAACTGCTAATCTACTGGGATTTTCACGCACAACCATCTCTAGGGTTTACAGAGAATGGTCCGAAAAAGAAAAAACATCCAGTGAGCGGCAGTTCTGTGGCGGAAATGCCTTGTTGATGCCAGAGGTCAGAGGAGAATGGCCAGACTGGTTCGAAGCTGATAGAAGGGCAACAGTGACTCAAATAACCACCCGTTACAACCAAGGTGGGCAGAAGAGCATCTCCTGAACGCACAGTACGTCGAACTTTGAGGCAGATGGGCTACAGCAGCAGAAGACCACACCGGGTGCCACTCCTTTCAGCTAAGAACAGGAAACTGAGGCTACAATTTGCACAAGCTCATCGAAATTGGACAATAGAAGATTGGAAAAACGTTGCCTGGTCTGATGAGTCTCAGTTTCTGCTGCGACATTTCGGATGGTAGGGTCAGAATTTGGCGTCTACAACATGAAAGCATGGATCCATCCTGCCTTGTATCAACGGTTCAGGCTGGTGGTGGTGGTGTCATGGTGTGGGGAATATTTTCTTGGCACTCTTTGGGCCCCTTGGTACCAATTGAGCATCGTTGCAACGCCACAGCCTACCTGAGTATTGTTGCTGACCATGTCCATCCCTTTATGACCACAATGTACCCAACTTCTGATGGCTACTTTCAGCAGGATAATGCGCCATGTCATAAAGCTGGAATCATCTCAGACTGGTTTCTTGAACATGACAATGAGTTTGCTGTACTCAAATGGCCTCCACAGTCACCAGATCTCAATCCAATAGAGCATCTTTGGGATGTGGTGGAACGGGAGATTCGCATCATGGATGTGCAGCCGACAAATCTGCGGCAACTGTGTGATGCCATCATGTCAATATGGACCAAACTCCCTGAGGAATGCTTCCAGCACCTTGTTGAATCTATGCCACGAAGAATTGAGGCAGTTCTGAAGGCAAAAGTGGGTCCAACATCGTTACTAGCATGGGGTACCTAATAAAGTGGCCGGTGAGTGTATATGGTCAATAACAAAAGTTAAACTCAATACTTCATAGTTAAAGTGTACCTATGATGAAAATTACAGACCTCTCTCATTATTCTAAGTAGGAGAACTTGCACAATCAGTGGCTGACTAAATACTTCTTAGCCCCTCTGTATATTAAATACTGTACATTTAAATGACTGCAATGTAAAATGACAGATAGTTGCTGGACTATTAGGCCACATTAGGTGGCACGTACCTAACACTATGTACAATTATTAGATTTATTGTTGTTTTATTGACCTCTTTCCTAAAGTCATTTAAATATTGAAAATATGCACTATATGATGCAAGTATAACAGTGACACTCCAACAGTGAAGTACACTTAAACAATATAGAACTCACACTGTTTAAAAAACTGTATTCAATTCTGAAAATATATTTCAAATGAAACCATTTGCAAAAGTTAAAACATATGAACACATATGTTAGTAAATATATTGACATAAAAACTAAAACATATTTATAATGAAAATAAATTTACATATATTTAACTAAACTATATTTATTGGGCCAATTTCAAATATTGGCATATATACCAAAAATATATTTGAAATATGTTTATTTTGTGTATGGACTATGGATGCTCATATCAATGTTGATTATTTAGATTGACTCACCTCCTTTATCAAAATGAATCTCCTTGGTGTTTCTGTTATCAATCGTGTCACGAATACTGCACGTGACCATATCCCCATCAAACCATGTCTTTGAATCAATGGTGATGTTGTGGATTCTTATAAACTTGCCTTGAGAAAAGTTTATATTTCCTATTTCACTACATACAGGGTTATTCTTCACTTTGCACAACACTGAAGCTTCTTGCACTGCCTTTTCTTCATCTCCAGAAACAACAGCTTCCAAGACAACTTTATTATTGACAAATAATTCTCTCAGAATTGGTGGCTTCAGCGTCAGTTTAAGTTTCTCTGCCAAAGAGTAAGGAAATGAATATGATTGAATGTGTAGACGTGGATTTATAGAAGTGTATAAACTAGAGAGAGCAAACCAACATTAGATGACTTACTTTTAAACGACTTCTCCACACTAAACCATCGTCCCTGATGTGCGACCTCGCAGGCAATATTCACCGTATTTCTATACCATGTCTTACTGGTTACTTTATAAAGACTGAGTGCTGTGTAAAGACCTTCATCATTCAGTTCGTACTCCAGTTTTGACTGTCTCGGGCTGTAGATATCATTTACTTTCCATTGTACTGTCAGGTTATTAAAGAGGGTAGAAATCCTCAATAAAACACATGACAAATGTACTTTTCTCAGTTCTTGCGGGAACCAAGCTCAGGGTTGGCATCCCTGAAATTAAAACAGATTAGGTTTATGTAATGTTGGAAACATCAGAAGTTTTGCAACAACTGTTTTTGTCTGTCATGACCTTTTCTGAATGGTTGTCTAACTGTGGCCTGTTGATTATTTTGATTTAATTTCTCTTACACATTCATTAGACTGACTTTAAAGGACTTGTCTCCAGTTTTTACTGTACGGTTACTGGATGAAATCAGTCAGGTCATTTCCACACTTATCCATTCATTTGAAATCAAGAAAATTGGCAAGTGCAACGATCAGAAACCAACAAAGTCAGGATTTTCATTAAATAATGCATTTAATTTCGGCTTATTTTTCGTCAAACTCTATTGTATTGTATTCCCAGAATTTGAATGTATAATGCGTGCTCGATACGGGACCATGTGATGCTTTTGCATCTTTTTTAAGAGCTTCATGCTGGTCTCTATTCACAATATGATCCTTTTGTGGTCATAAAAAGAGAGAAGGGCATGCAGTATTAAAGTCAGTAAAATCTTAATGAAAAGGACATTCAAATAAAGAACAACACTTGCCTTGATCTTGCTCATTATATAAGGAAAACATCCAAATCAAGAAGCTGAGGCTTTTTACAGGATCTGTCATTTTGAGCTCACTTCACAAGGGTCTTTCTTTTTTGGTCTTTGCCTATGAACTCTTCCCCGTTTGGGGATCCACGACTCGATCAAACAAGTTAATCATTTAACCCAAGTCAAAAATACGTTGGGTTTTTTTGCACAGACAATATTTCATGCAAATTAAAAATTGGCCATTGCAAAACGTGTCATTTAGAAAATTGAGCTATCTATTGAACTGGTTAAAACTGAGAGGTTAGAAAATGGTGTGATAGAAAGTATTTGAGTGTGCATAAACAGCACTAAACTAAAGTTTCTGTTGTCTCTTAGATGGTCCTCCTCGTCTCGCAATGATTAAAAAAAAGCCATTTATTGGATTTTGGACTTCTGGTAAACACTGAAAATAATCTTTCACTTTATTTGCTAATGGTTGTTATGTCCTATCTAAGTTTTGCCAGCTTTGAATTCAAGGCTGATTTGAAGTAAATGATAAACTTGTTTTCCTAAATTTGATGGAAATATTAGTAGTTTGATCAATAACTTGGGTAACAGAGTTGAGTTTTATGAATTTAGTATGTCAAAATAATGAGTGTTTTTCAGTGGCAAAAACTGGGGAACTGCAGGGAAGAAAATCTGAACACAATTGGTGGCAATTATTCTACAATGAACTGAGGCTTATGATGCTGTTGGGCTGAAGGTTCACCTGCCAAACAGGACAATTACCTTAGTCACAGCTAAAAGTGGTTTAGGGACTTAAGTGGGACCTCAAGTATACATCAGGCCCCACACTGGAATTTGTGTTAGCAACCCTCCAAAAGAGCTTTGAAGATCTGCAATTTGCTTTCCGTGACCTTCAACTGTCTTTAAACTCTGGTAAGACTAAATGCATGATTTTCAATTGGATTCCCAGACTGCACCGTTTTGCCCAAAAAACATCACCACCCTGGATGGGTCAAAGCTGGATTATGTGGAGAATAGAAGTACCTCAGGGGTCTGGCTCGACCCCTCGCTCTCCTTCCTAATACACATAAACCATCTCCAGTCTAAGATTAAATCAAGGATTGGGTTTCTATTTTCGAAACAAGGCTTCCTTTACTTTTTCCGCAATATATGCCCTTGTGAAAATGACCATCGTCCCAATGCTTGACTTTAGTGATGTAGTCTACAGAACTGCTTCAAGCTCTCTCTTCAAGAAATTGGATGTTGTTTACCACAGTGCTATTCGTTTTGTAACCAACGCCCCATATAACACCCATCGTTGTACCCTTTATTCACTAGTTGGATGGCCTTCGTTACAAACCCGCGACTAAGCCACTGGTATTACCTAATCTACAAGACCTTATTAGGCAAAACACCATCTTACCTAAGATCTCTAATATCTGTAGCAGTACCTACACACAACCTGCACTCGAGTAGATACATCTCTCTAGTTGCAAGAAAAGCCCGTACCTCATTCGGCCGCCTTTCTTTCCAATTTTCTGCTGCAAACGATTGGAACAATTTACAAAGAACTCTCAAATTAGAATCCTTCATACCTATCACTACTTTTAAAGCAACACTTTCTAAACTACTAACGGACCACTGTACATGCTAATATAACATCTTGTGCATAATCAAATGATCAGCTATGTTTGAAATAACTTACACCGCACCATGATAGTCATGCTATCTCAGGATATCTATCCTCCAGCTATACTGCTTGTGTTCTCATTTAGTACTTCAAAGTTACTTTTAATTTTTGTACTCTGTTCAACATTTTAATTGAACCTGAAAATTTGTATGTGTGATTATACACTTGAATGTTGTACACAATGTGTAATTTTATGTTGCCTTGCACTTTAGCTTGTCTTGGCCAGGTCCCGGTTGCAAATGAGAACTTGTTCTCAACCGATTAACCTGGTTAAATAAAGGTAAAAAAATAAATAAAAATTTTTAAAAAGTGGGACAGCCAGAGTCCAACTTGAATCCAATCAAAACTTCTGACTTCCCAAACTAAAACGACTTCCCACCAACGGTCCCCATTCAACCTGACACGAGTTTGTTAAAGGCTGTTGAAACTTGTTTCCACCACGGAATAAACGCATTTAAAAGATAATTGCGACTAAATATCTTACATTCAGACTTTTTTCCTCACAAATGCAAATTTATACTTCACAATTCTGACTTTATTTCTAGAGCCACTGGTCAGGAGATATACAAATAGTTTTTTTTTTTCTTATAACTTTTGAATAGTTTGACCAAAAATCACAAGATTGGTCTCTTTAGATTTGAGAGTGGCATAACGAGTTTAAAAATGTCCAATTTTCCCAAGTTTGGTGACAGTACCACAATTGTGGTCAAATGTATAATTCAATTTCAACAAGATTTTGATGAATTTTGCCTATCATCATGAGACACTGGAGTTTTTGCTGTGTACGAAGAGCCGTAATTAACTGACAAGCTGAGCCATATCGCATTAATTATCGTTTGCGATGTCCTCGATATTAACGCGATATGGCTCAGCTTGTCAGTGAACTATGGCTCTTGTAGTAAATGCCGCTCCATCTGAAAGCAGGTGAAGGTGATTTACCATGCTAATCAAGGAACCGGCTTTAGTGACGAGATGCGCATAACAATATCGATGTGATATATCGCCCAGCCCTAGTTTGTTGAACTCCACACTGCAAGACAGAACTCAAACCTGGGACTTCCTTGTGAGGTGACAGCGACATTAACTATAAGCCAATGCATTTGCAACCTAAAACACAAAATAAGAAATCTGATGTTTGTTTTTTACCAACATTGAATCAAGCATGTAGATGATTCAGAAGCTTTTAATACGGGGTTAATAAAAAAGGCTCAATACATGAAAAGAAGGGTTTAATGAAAGTAATAATTACCTGAGAATTATGATGAGGGGTATCAGCATCATCTCCTCAAATCATTTCATAGACATAATAAACACAGCTAATGATTCAGAGATAGTGTGGTGAGGCTTTCTAAGCGCATGATGGTCAGCAAAGGAGGGTGTTTTACAGACAGTGGTCGCACCAGAGATTTCGGTTGCAGGTGCTATGGGGATGCTTAACACTTAGAGAAGGTGGTTTGAATTTTGGGGCATTTCATTTTGGAGGTCGCATCGGACCACCCATGGTATAGCCTACACACACGCGTACATGCCCGCTCTGTGACTATAACCAAGCATCTTTATATATATATATATATATATATATATACACTCACCGGCCACTTTATTAGGTACACCTGTCCAACTGCTCGTTAACACTTAATTTCTAAGCAGCCAATCGCATGGTGGCAAATCAGTGCATTTAGGCATGTAGACATGGTCAAGACAATCTCCTGCAGTTCAAACTGAGCATCAGTATGGGGAAGAAAGGTGATTTGAGTGACTTTGAACGTGGCATGATTGTTGGTGCCAGAAGGGCTGGTCTGAGTATTTCAGAAACTGCTAATCTACTGGGATTTTCACGCACAACCATCTCTAGGGTTTACAGAGAATGGTCCGAAAAGAAAAAACATCCAGTGAGCGGCAGTTCTGTGGGCGGAAATGCCTTGTTGATGCCAGAGGTCAGAGGAGAATGGCCAGACTGGTTCGAGCTGATAGAAGGGCAACAGTGACTCAAATAACCACCCGTTACAACCAAGGTGGGCAGAAGAGCATCTCTGAACGCACAGTACGTCGAACTTTGAGGCAGATGGGCTACAGCAGCAGAAGACCACACCGGGTGCCACTCCTTTCAGCTAAGAACAGGAAACTGAGGCTACAATTTGCACAAGCTCATCGAAATTGGACAATAGAAGATTGGAAAACGTTGCCTGGTCTGATGAGTCTCGATTTCTGCTGCGACATTCGATGGTAGGGTCAGAATTTGGCGTCTACAACATGAAAGCATGGATCCATCCTGCCTTGTATCAACGGTTCAGGCTGGTGGTGGTGGTTTCATGGTGTGGGGAATATTTTCTTGGCACTCTTTGGGCCCCTTGGTACCAATTGAGCATCGTTGCAACGCCACAGCCTACCTGAGTATTGTTGCTGACCATATCCATCCCTTTATGACCACAATGTACCCAACTTCTGATGGCTACTTTCAGCAGGATAATGCGCCATGTCATAAAGCTGGAATCATCTCAGACTGGTTTCTTGAACATGACAATGAGTTCGCTGTACTCAAATGGCCTCCACAGTCACCAGATCTCAATCCAATATGAGCATCTTTGGGATGTGGTGGAGCAGAAGATTCGCATCATGGATGTGCAGCCGACAAATCTGCAGCAACTGTGTAGATGCCATCATGTCAATATGGACCAAACTCCCTGAGGAATGCTTCCAGCACCTTGTTAATATCTATGCCATGAAGAATTGAGGCAGTTCTGAAGGCAAAAGGGGGTCCAACCCGTTACTAGCATGGGGTACCTAATGAGCGGCCGGTGAGGTGTGTGTGTGTGTGTGTGTGTGTGTGTGTGTGTGTGTGTGTGTGTGTGTGTGTGTGTGTGTGTGTGTGTGTGTGTGTGTGTGTGTGTGTGTGTGTGTGTGTGTGTGTGTGTGTTGTGTTGTGTGTGTGTGTGTGTGTGTGTGTGTGTTTGTGTTGTGTGTGTGTGTGTGTGTGTGTGTGTGTGTGTGTGTGTGTGTGTGTGTGTATGTGTGTTTGTGTGTGTATGGGTACTAAAACAAGCTGCAATCACAAAAGTTAAGGTCAAATGTTCAGCGGGAGCTGCGCCCATTGGCCAAAGAAGATCACAGGACGTGCATTATTTTAAACTAAATATATATATTTTTAATTATTATTTATTCCCATTTTTAACAACATGAAAAGACTATTCAAACATGACATTAAAATATAAATATAAAAAATTACAAACATTTCTTGGGGGTGCTGGGCGGGTGCTATGGCTATTATAGGGGGAGCTACAGCACCACCTAGCTCCCCCGGCGCCACCACTGTTTACAGAAATGAAAGAAAAGCATAAACTTGATCAGAAACATGCCTATCTTGTGCATCACTATGATTTTCAGAATAAGTAAACAAATAAATAGTATACTGTCAAATGCAAAACATGCAATATAGGTATGAGTTAAAAGAATGCCACTTAAAGTTCAATGACAAAGATTCATAAATGTATTACATAATCTTTATTGTGCATCTATTTTGTTGCTGCATGTCTCTATTGTCTGTCATTTACATTATGTCTCATTCTCGCAGGAACTGTATCTTGAACTTTTACCTGCACCTGTTGCTCAAGAGGGACAGTAAAAGTTTTTAACGTTTGTCTCATGACTGACTCCACCCGGACATACAGATTTCATCTTGCTCTCATACAGGCAACGGTGAAAGAAACTTCCAAAAATGACTTCTAAACCTCCACATAAAGGTAACACATTTAATTATAAACACAGACCGTTCGTCAGGATAGTGCCATAATTCGTTTTTGACATGAATGAAAATGATGTGATGGACTGTACTCAACAGTGTGTTCAATGGACTGTACTCTTGTTTAACATCATGCCAATTATTTACCTGATGAAATGTCTTTCCAAAAAATGGCAGTAGACAAATATTTAATGAAACCATTTTGAAAGTTGAGATAATGACGTGATCTACGACCTTTATGCAGTGCATTGTGAAGACATTGTATGACGATCCCTCACAGAATCGCTTTCATAAATGTTAAATTCAAAATGGCGTTTTTCTGAAAGTAAATGTACAGTATCATACGACATAAGTAGGTTTAATTACTTATTAGTAGTTTAAATGTGTTTGTAATTAATAACTCTATGAACTGCAGTAATGCTAGTGAGTTTGAGTTTGTTTGTTTTTTGGTTTGTTGTTTTCTATCAGTATCAGTAACAAATTAGTGCAAAAGGCCGTGTTCAGTGTTGAGGGCAGAGCCATTCCCACCATTGACATTTCAGTATTTTTCCAAGGTTTATATTATAAAGTTTGTGAAATAACTGCCTAATATGAACTCTATTTTGTTTGGTGCTGCAAACGATATTGCACAATGTGTTTTGAGTGCATAAACAGCAAAATCCCCAGTAAATGAGCTCTGCTCAGTGTTTATATAATCCACACCCAGAGTGATTTAAAGAAAAAGTGTTAAAGTTTAATTAAGTTATTAATTGTGTGACGATTTGAAGACACTTGATGTTGAAGAGTTTTTAAGGCAATAATGTAGTTTTTTAAAGTTCAAATCTCTGGTTTATTTATAAAGACAGAGACATTTTGAAAATTTGATCTGGCGTTTTCGAAGATATGAGATCAGGGCGATCACGGGTGCTCAGCGCTCATGTACCCCGCCAAGAACAACTTCACCACAGCTAGTCCTTCTGCCGTTTGCTGCTGGCTCTGATGCCTAGTTGTTACACGAGATATAATTTGTCCTAATGTCATCTAATGGCCGATCTTTGGTCTCATGAATCTATAATTTGTTCCATGGCAAATCGTTTCGGCTCAGGGAAAATGAGGTTTCATAACTATATATTTAGGCTATTTAACTTTACCATTGTAGCCTACTAGCACTGACTTTTGTATATTTGACTGACTTGTTTGCTTTATTTCTTATTGTATAGCTTCTTATACCCATTACTTTTATAATGGATATTATTGATCATTAAAACTGAAATTTAATGACAATAATATTAATGTTTAATATTTCAAAAATGTAAAGAGGCAAAGAGGTTGTGTTTTATATTATGTTTCGTTATATACACACAATAATAATCAATGTACGCGTTGCCTGAACCACATTTGTGTTATGTGTAATGTTTATATATATATTTTTTATTTTTATGAAATTGAAGAGAGGAGCCGATTTAATTTTATTGGTGCCTAAAATACACACACAGAGATAACCAGAGAAGCCAGAGCGAGCTGAGTGACGTAATCAAGAACGCTGCTGTTGTATTTGCAGAATTACCAATCTTGGTAGTAAGAAATGCCTCTTATCTCTCTGCTCTCACTTTGCAATGACTGGTAGCCCCTCATTTTTTCTCGGGCTCCACACCAGGGCTTCTGCAGCACCCCTACTTCCCGCAGTATTGGACTTAGTTACAGAACCAAGCTTTCATGGTAGCCTCCAGTAAATTCACTTGTCTAAGAAAATGATTCACAATATGAATATCAGTTCACCCTGTGTTTCTTCTTTACACATTTAACAACTTTAAAAATGCAACGAGTGTTAGGCCGATTTGATACTTGATAATTTGATAATTACGACCGATCATGCCCAAAGTGCCAGTTGCGTTCAGCCGGTTTTCACAGTCAGTGTTTATGCTGCAGTCGTTGGAAAGAGTCTGTCAGTGTGTTATGTGCTAGTCATTAAATGTGTCCCCAACAAAAAGTGTATCAATCAAAGCTCAGCTTTGGGAAGGGAACTTAGGGAGGAGACTTTGAAAAAAGGGAACTGGGCAAGATGAGGAGACTTTGAAAAAAGAAAGAAAGAATGTGATGGAGATGAGAGAGGAAGAGCAGGTACTGGGACATTTATACTACTGCCCAATTTTGTAACATGTAAACTTGTACCAAGACTAATAAATATTAGGAGAATCAATATGATGCAGAGATGAAGATAAAAGCTCTTAACCAGCTTTTAATGATTAAAATCATTCAGTTGAATGTAGTTAAGTAGAATGGTTAAATCTCTGAATCTCATACATGATGAACAGAGAGATGTCAGAGAGATATGATGGACTGAGGAATAAAGAAAGAGACTGAGGGGAGAGTATAAACATGTCAACTTCTGAGACCAGAGGTGAGAATCATAGACAGATTCAAATTATTGTTCAGGAATATTTGATAAAATCCTGTCAATAGAATTTAAATGTTCTTAAGTATTCATTTACACGAAGAAGCCTCATCAATTCCCAATGATGTTGACCAAGTAAGAGCAGCCATAGACATTTAAAATGATCACTGTTTCTTCACTGCATATTCATAGAAAGTTGAAAAACAGCTAAATTTTCCTCAAGACAACAACATAGAAAACTTTTCTAAACTTTCACTTCAATATGTATGCTCAAAATCGTTTAAAGATGTTTCTTTTGGTTTGGGATATTGTGATGAAACAGAGATGGGAGTTAGCCACAGATGTTCAAGTCTCAAGTCCCTACCATCAAGCAGAGGTGGAAAGTCCAGGGCTCAGAAAGTAAAAGTCCTGCCATATTTTTATTACACCCATGAACTCACATAGCAAAGACTCAAGTTTTAAATTAACTTTTCCTAGGAGTTAATTTGGCTCTGGACTCAAGAGTAAATGAGAGTTAAATTATCACTCAATAGAGTTGAAGTTAATGAGCTAATCAAAGGTAGGGTAGGTAGAAATCTTCTTAAAAAAAAAAACTTTTTGCGAAATTTGTTTAAACTGTCTATATATCCAATACATAATTCAACTGTAAGTACTCTGAAAAAGAAAGTATACAAATGGAGTGTATGTAGTCCTCTCAGTGCTGCAATAAACAGCTCATTATTTCATTCACTCTCATCATTACAAAGCCATGCTCCCAAAACACATCAATGCGTGCTGCCGACTCGCGCTCAGCTCTAGGACGTGTTTACCAGCGCCGTGGAGAGGAGCAGTGCATGACATTATGTCAGAATCACATGTAATAAAATGCCTGACTATCATTTTTGATATAACAACTAACATGGCTGGTAGTACTCACTATCAAGCTAGCATATCGATACTGATAATGGTACAGTTTAAAATATATTGAGTTTGATTTGGTAACAATTAACATAAAAACTAAAAACAGCAAAACTAAAAACAGGTTGCATTGATATACGTTTTTCCTTTACCAGCAGTTGCACTGTGATGAAGGTGAATTTCGTTTAAAATTCATAACATGTATGGTGTTTTACATGTAAGAGCTTCCACCAAAACATATTGACTTTCTGACTTCTTGCTTTATCGAATTACTTTTTGGTCATAGCCTTTTTCAAAAACTGCTTCCTTTTTTGCCTGGTATTCCTTCGCTAATTGTATATGCAGGTAACTGGGAATTTTGACTGCTCTTTCTTAGCTTCCCTGTCTCTTCCACTCCTTGAGCAAACGTTTTGATTGGTGGCAACCAGAATGCACTGCAACATGCTTCATTATTGTCACCATTGTTGAGAATCACAGGTTGATTCTTGATGTCTGTGTGTCCAATACTGAAAATAGGATACTGTAGAATCACAGGCTGCTGTAATCATCAAGGTAAACCTGGCTCTCTGAATGGGTTCAGTGATTCAGGTCAAATTATGATTATGTCAAAACATAACCAACACCACCTGATCAGCTTTTCCTGTTGTTTATCTGGCAGTTATAACTCAATTACAGCAAATACAGATCACCATAATGGTGACTAAAATGTGATATTTTTTGCTCAATTATTCACTTAATTAGCTCATGGACTTTAACACAATTGAGTGTTAATTTAACATTCATTTTAACACTTTAACACTCTTGAGTCTGGAGCCCAATGAACTCCAGGAAAGTTAATTTAACACTGGAGTATTTGCTGTGTGAATTCATGGTTGGAATAAAAATATAGCAGGAATTTTACTTTCTGACCCCTGGACTTTCCACCTCTGCTTGATGGTAGGGATTTGAGACTTGAAAATGTTGGATTTACTCTCATCTCTGTGAAACAGAAAAAGTATAATGTAAGTCTTTTGTTTCATACAGGGATTGATGCCCGCAGTCCTCATTGCAGGAGAAAACGGAGTAAAGACAATCCTCCTACAAGTAAGTGTACAGATGAACAAACACATGAAGTGGTGAAGAGAACGAAGAAATTATGGAAATCTCTACCACTTCACAGCAGCAGAGACCATTTTTAGCCTCAAAAACACCTCCCACTGGTGAATAATGTACATTTTGATCAGTGATGACAGATTATTGTTGGATAAAGATTAAGATTTAGATCTTGGCATCATAACGTGCCATATTGCATATTAGGGCTGGGAGAAAAAAGATTCACCCAACTTTTTTATTCAAGAGAACGTAGTATTGTATGATGCTTCTGAAATAAAACTCAGAAAAATGTCATGAATTGTTTTTGTAAATATAGCCATGTTTCCATCGACACGTTTTTATCCGAATTAAGTGATATCAAATGAAAAACACCTTATGGAAACAGTAAAATTCGATGAATTTTCATGAATATCGACTAAAATGAAATACGATCGGTCTCATCGGATTTTCTCTTGATCGAATATACGGCTAATGCGATAAAAGCTGATGGAAACGTTATTTACCGAATAAATAATGAATTGCGATTAAGTTTTAGGCCCTTTTATGGTTGCAACACGTCAGAAGACGAGTTCATTTCCGGCCAGTCCCGCTCTGTTTGCGCACACATGACGGATGTCAACAAAGACAGATGTAAGTGGACAAAGTAAAAAAATGCTTCAACCACAGGGTTTCCGTGAAGTGTCTCAGAACCAGGATCTCCCAGAACTGATGGAGCGCTGTCGTTCCCACACTACAGTCACCTCCGCTGTCGTTGTGCATTTACGTGCATCGGCATCATCATAGCAATGTTTATAGCATCGTTGTTTTCTTAGGTTAGTTTTGCTTGTTTTTACGTGGCTTGGTTGAATTCTAATGTATAATGTGGTCTGTTATTTCTTGTTAACAGACTGTGGCGCTGCTCAGTATAACACACCGTTGCCATGGACGCAGTTCAGAGACGGAACAGACTATTTTCTTTAGCAGAAGCAATACTCGTTTTTAAATCAATAAACTCGTTTATACTCGAAATTTTGTGTCAAATTATTGATTTATTTATTTATTTGTTTGATTTATATGTAATAATAAGCAGGATAATGTATAGTGAGGCGGTTGTTAGCGAATACAACCCCTTCAGGCTATAACCGCCTCGGATATAGACGCTTTCAGCAGTGACAACATAAACAAACGGTACTGCGCATGCGCATTAAACTGGCCCTAACTTAACTTCCGGCAAACTTGCGCAGACAATCCATAACAAGTAAATAACCATAGCTGGTATTTCCTGCCAGTCAAAGAAAATAAATGTTACCTGGCCAAACTGAAATGTGACACTACCAGACCTGTTGAACAAAAATAGGAGACAAGATGTTTTTCTACCGACATGTCTGATTTACCGCAGTGTTAAAAAACTGTGGCGAGCGCGGCGACGGGGCTTTATTAGGTGAACATATCTCTCCTTATTAGCGTCTATGCTTATTAGCTTCTTACATGCTTGCAAACCTTTTTTAAGGCGATTCTCCACATTGACAGCATGTTGGATGGATCTGTGCAGGATTGTTTATGATACTACTAACCATTCAATACACAGACTGGCCCGCTGTCAAAGTGTTTGAGAGAGAGAGAGAGCGAGAGAGAGAGAGAGAGAGAGAGAGGGAGGAGGGAGCGTGCAAATATGCGCTGCTCGCAACTCTGCAGTCAAATACAACTTTTCCCATCTTAAATTGTAAAAAAAAAACACGGAAACCAATATGTGGCGGTCAGCGCTGATAATGTGGTGGGCTGCCACTAATAAATGTATGGGAAACACTGTACCGGATACTCGGATAAACCTAGCTATTTTAATTCCGCCGTCTCCCTTTTTGTTAGGAAACCTTAACATTTTTTTTTTAAATTGCGTTTGCTCCCAAGGTCAGGTTGCATCCCACAGCTCAACAACCTGTTCATCACCTTAACTTTCACTGCATTTGCAGTCAATGCCGTATTATCCAATAAACAGTATAAACTAACAGAACGGAAGTTAACTTTGGGCCAGCTCATCACCATGGCAACGCGTCTGATGAAAGCGTCTATAGCAGCTACATTATCCCATTCATATGTCGCTATCAGCTGGCACATACCGGTAAGCATTATTAGGCTACAACTTGTGAAATATTGATCATTTGTTGGTAGATGGCGATCCGTTTTGTCTAACAAAACTTTGTTCGCAAAAGTTTGCTTGAATGTTGTTCGATTCAGTGCGAAAATTAATGGAAACATACATCATATACAGTCTGTATAAGTTTATGGTTTAACTTTTCCCCATCGTCTAGTGTTGCATAACATTGCAATATCGAATCACAATACTTGTAGAATTGCAAATCTTAAAATCACAATACATATCATATCGACACCCATGTATGATGATCAAAATCGGAAGATAGGTGTATGCCCCTATTGCATATGTGTGATGTAAGGATTGTGAATATTAAATGTCTGATTTTACTCTTTGCAGTGAGGATTGTTCTGCTGGGGAAGAGTGTGTCAGAAAACAGTCAGAGTGGGAAACTTCATATTAGGGCGAGCAGCGTTTGACAGTGAAGCTCCTCCAGATGTTGTAGAGAGAGTCGGAGGAAGACTGAAGGACAGACACGTGATCCTCATCAACAGTCCTCAGCTGCTCGAAACACACCTGTCACTTCGTCAGATCACGAAGACTGTGAGAGAGTGTGTGTCTCTGTCAGATCCTGGACCTCATGTGATCGTTCTGCTCCTCAAACATGATCAGTGTTCAGCAGAAGATCAAGTGTGTGTGGAGAAGGTGCTGGACTCTTTCTCTGAGCGGGTTTATCAACACACCATGGTGCTCACGACACAAGAGCCGACTGAAACCGACGACATCCTACAGAAAATCATTCAGAAATGCTGCAACAGACACTTCAGTCTTCAGGGAAACAGCTCTCCTGATGATCTTCTGCAGACGTTTCAGGACATTATGCAAATGAATGATGGACGGCACCTGGATTGTGCTGAAGCTTCACAGGGTTTCACAACGAAGCAACAGGACACAGAAAGATGTGAGTGTGATGATATTTGAGGGTTTCTAGTGAGTACGTGAACAGTTTTTAAATGTTCCTCTATCAGTTTCAGAAGGGGAGAAGCTGAATCTGGTTGTGTGTGGGAGCGACGGCACATTAAAATCCTCCATATCAGAGCGGATCCTGCAGTACACAGACAGAAGATCAGACGTGGATCTTCATGGATGTGTGATCCATGTCAGTGGAGCTTCCAGCTGTCAATCAGCTGTCAGAGCAGGAAGTGATGCGTCAGACTCTCCGCTGTGTGTCTCTCTGTCATCCTGGAGTTCACGTTTTCCTCTTCATTATTCCTGATGCTCCACTCAATAATGAAGACAAATCAGAAATGGAGGAGATCCAGAGGATCTTCGGCTCCAGAATCAACAAACACATCATGATCCTCATAATGCAGAATTCAGAGCATCAGACAGCAGAACTCAATGAGGAAACACAGTCTGCCATTGAGAATTTTGGAGGACGACATCATTTCTTTGGTCCCACCACACAAGTGTCCACATTGATGGAGAACGTTCAGAAGATGCTGGAAGAAAACAGAGGAGAGTTTTTCTCCACAGAGACATTTCTGGAGGCACAGATGAAAAAACTGATGAAATATGAAGAGATGGAAAAGAAAAGTACATTCATTAGAGACACATTTATTCTCACAAGGTAATGGCCACCAGGAAATGAGTCTAATACTATTTTAAGTGTTACTAAAGTGTCTGACTGAAGTTTTAACAATGTCTTTGTTCTTCTTCAATATACTTTCCTCAGTGGAATGTATATTGGAATATATCAGAGAACCAATTACACTAACAAAAATCACTAACAATAACATTAGTCCAACCGATAGCACATACTCTCTACAGTACAATATAACAAACAAACCTCTTAATACCAGAAAATGTGAAAGTGTATAGAGGCTAAACAAGCAGACCTAATGTATTTCCTCCTTTGCATGTTTTACAGAGAGTGAAGATGAACTGAGGATTGTGCTGCTGGGAAAAACTAGGAGTTGGGAAAAGTGCAACAGGAAACACCATCTTCAGGAAGAATCACTTTTAAAGCAGAGGAAATCTTCTAGAATCAGTGACCAGTGAGAGTCAGAGAGAAACATCTGAAATCAACGGTCGACGTGTCACTGTGATCGACACTCCAGGACTGTTTGATACTGAACTGAGTAATGAAGAGATCCAGAGAGAAATCAGACACTGCATCTCCATGATCCTGCCTGGACCGCATGTGTTTCTCTTACTGATTCCACTGGGCAAATTCACTAAAGAAGAACAAGAATCTGTGAAGATCATCCAAGAGATGTTTGGTGAGAAGTCTTTAATGTTCACCATAGTGCTCTTCACCAGAGGAGATGATCTGAAGGACAAAACCATTGACCAGTGTTTGGGAAAACCTGGATCTGTGATCAGAAACCTGATTGAAGTGTGTGGAAACAGATATCATGTGTTCAATAATAATCAGACTGGAGACCGAACACAGGTGTCTGATCTACTGGAGAAGATGAGACAACATGGTGAATGCAAACGGAGAGAGTTTCTACTCGTGTAAGATGTTCAGACAGATGGAGAGAGAACAACAAGAACAACAGAAGAAGATCCTGATGGACAGAGTCAGAGAGAAGAACTGATGAAGAAACAAGAAGAAGAGAAAGAGAGAATGAAGATAGACAATGCAGGAAGAACAAAAGAATCATGAGAAAGAGAGAAAGAGAAAGAAGAGGAACTCAAAAAGAAATAAGAGAACAAGAGAAACTTCAGAGAGAGATACGAGACGAGATGAGACGAGAACGAGAGACATTTAAACATGAAATAGCAGAAAAAATGGAAGAAAAAGAGAGACTTCAGATCAAATACAACACAGAAATAGACAGACTGGTGAACAAAATTGAGAATGAGAGGAAGAAAAAAGAACAATATATAGAAAGAGAAGAACAATATAAAACAGAAAAATAAAAGAGAAAGAGAGAGAGATCCGTGAAGAGATGAAGAGAGAGCGAGAGGAATGGGAAAAACAGAAACAAGAGGAAAAGATGAGAAGAGAAGAAGAGGATGAGAAAAGAAGAGAAGAAAGAACTGAGAGGTTGGGATGAATTTAATGAGAGACTAAAACAGAGAGAGAGAGAGAATGGAAAGAGAGAAAGAAGATCTTCAATCTAAACATGAAGCAGAAGAAAACAAGACGAAGATCCTGATGGAGAAAATGACCAGCGAAAGAGAAGAACTGATGAAAAAACATGAAGAAGAGAAAGAGAGAATAAAAATGATGATGGAAGAAGAACGACATAATCATGACAAAGAGAGAAAGAGAAGAGAAATAGAGTTTATTGAGAATGAAAAACAATATAAAATAGAGATAAGAAGAGAACAAGAAGAATGTGAGAAACATAAGAAACAAACAGAAAAACTAAGACAAGAAGAGAAAATGCGAGAAAGAGAAAAACAGATTTCTGGTGAAGAGATTCAGAGACTCAGAGAGTGAAATGGAGGGAATGATCAGAGAGAATAGAGAGAATAGAAAGAGAGAGACAAGAACAACTAGAGGATTTAGAAAAGAGACTGAAAGAAGGAAGAAACATGAGAGAAGATCAACAAAACACTTTGGAAGATGAACTGAAACTCCTTGAAGAACAGCATGAAGATGAACTGAAGAGAAGACGAGTGGAGTGGAGAGAGGGAATATGAGAGAGAGAAAGAGAAGATGAAGAGGATCTGCACTGAAACTGATGATTCACTACAGGTGAGTGTTTGTCACTTTTGTCTTTCATACTCCTTCATTATTTCATTAATATTCATTCATATATTTACTTCTAATGATAACCCATCATGCCAATCTCAAGACTCTTCCAGGCTTTTCTTAGTTTTTGCTTAATAATAATTTATTTCAAACTCAAAAGGTCGCGGCCTACATGAAACTGGAGACTGAATACAGCAAGTGGTCCTGGAGTCTTCGCAGTGCCATGATGAAAACTGAGAACAAACTACACAACCAAATAGAAAATGAAGCAATTCATGAGGTTGAGGAAACTGATCTGCAAACAGAACTGAAGAAGACAAGTGAAGAAGTGGAGAAATCAATGTCAGAATTCTTTGAGAAAGACAAAGATAAAGATATCCTGATTCAGTGGAAAACATCATTTGAAATCAAAATCAAAGAAGTTCAAGAAAACATTGTGAGAGAAACAAAGAAGAAATTAAATGAGATTCTCCAGCAGCGAGACCTGAAGAAAAAGATTGATGCTCAGAGGACACATCATGAGAACGCTCTCAATGAAAAGAGCAAAGAACTTGCCTTAAAACTCAAAGACAAAGCAAATGATGAAGAAACACTGAAGAAAGAGTTTGATTTGTTTTGGGAACAGAGTGTGAATATGATCATCAGAGACACTCCTGTAATCAGAGACATTGACATTATAAGAGATGTGAGAGAGATCCTCCGTGACGTCTATGAAATCCTCAGTGTAAAGGGCAGAGATATTTTTACTGTGCAGAACTATTCACAATATTCCAACTCTACGGAATCCAGAGGAGTGGGATTTCATCGTGCAATTTGGCAAGTTACTAAACTTTAGCAGGTTATCTAAAGAGGATGAAGCCCAGATAAGATTATTAGTCACAGATGTTGAACAGCAAACAGGCAGAATGATTCAGTCATTCAACATTTCAAAGATGGGCTACAACATCAGCTGCATTCAACAACTCACAGGTTACATCAAGATGAGAGTAACAGAACATCAGAAAGCAGTGAAATATGAGTTAAATAATGAATTCTTCATTGATTTGGTTTATTCCATCTTTAAGAGAGCAAACAAGATGATCACTGACCAACACAGACTGTTCAGAGATGCCAATGACCCTCTCTCTCTATTTGGAGAAGAAGAGAGCAGAGTACTATAGCATTTTCCAGAAATACTGTAATGGAGCAACATCAGCTGCCATTTTTGGAAAGATCATCTGTCAGAAACTGAAAGAGCCCATTGAGCAGAGTGTCTACAAGAAGACTGCCAGAGAATCTGAGCAGATGAAATGAGATCAAACTGTGAATCACTGAATGGAAACAGATCAAATCTGGAAAAACACATCCTGAAGACACTGGCAGAGAAAGAGGATTTTGTCAAATACATGAACTACATTAAAACTCCCAGAGATCACTTCAAGAGTTTCATCAGAGATGAAGTCAGTCGGTACATCACTGATAAGTTCAGTGTCAGTGTTTTACCCAAGATGAGGAGAACATTAAACTCCTGGAGCAGAAGATCATGAAAGCAGCACATGAATCTACTGAATATGTTCGAAGAGAACAGAGGAGATGTTGGATTGTGGTTGAAGAGTTTCACACAGTGGCTCTCAGATGTGCTGATCTTCTCTGTAAAAGACCTCAGTGGAGTCAAACATGAAGATGTTGATGATTTCCACCTCCTCGAAGATGTGATGAGAAGAGAACTTCCTGCTATAATGTCTGCCATCAGCAGTAACTTCAGCAAAAAGACATTTCCAGTAAAGCTGGACTATAAGTTCAGGCCAGATGAGATTCTGATTGGTCACTTCTGTCAGTGCTGTTGGGTTCAGTGTCCGTTCTGTGGAGCCGCCTGCACCAACACCATAGAAAACCATCATGGAGATCACAGTGCTAGCTTCCCACAGATTAACTGGGAATTAATGGAACATGTTTCAATTCAACTCAGACTCTGTTTTGATATTTGCTCAAATTTAGTGGCAGATGATCTGAATGTTAATACACCAGATGGAAGATTTGTTTGGAAAGAAATCAAAATTGCAGGACCTAAATATGTTATTTGGAGCTTGAGCTCTGGCCACTCATTATTGCCCTACTGGAAATGGTTTGTGCGCAGATTCCAGAAAAATCTGGA
Organism: Hybognathus amarus; assembly: GCA_030378365.1. NCBI lineage: Eukaryota > Metazoa > Chordata > Actinopteri > Cypriniformes > Leuciscidae > Hybognathus > Hybognathus amarus. The sequence goes on from JAQIUQ010003263.1 coordinate 87,536, forward strand.
ACAATACTACATGAAAACATTTCAGGGACACGGTCAGATACCAGATTCATGGAGAAGTTACACAAAACAGAAAGCCATTGAGAGTTTGGATACATTCCTCTAATGGGATTCTCCTCTAATAACATTCCAATATTTCTATCACACATCACAGTCTAAAATCTACTTCTCATGAGGAACTATTAGAGTACACTGGATGCAAGAGGTTTAAGATATTACAAAAACATTACATTTCCATGATCTATGAAGCTAGAAAAATCACAGAAAGATTGGAATTTTGCCACATGACATTCTTCAGATTGTTGTTCCTGAGTATGAAGAAGGTCAGACTGTGTGTTTGTGCATCAGAGCATTTCTGACGTCACAGCTGGAGAGAAAAAATGAGGAGGGAAGGAGACGACTGCAGGAGACACTGGATGAGATGACAAAACTTGCTGCTGAAGAGGAAGACCGTGATGCAGAACATTTTCCGTAATATAATTGGATTTGACAGCATGAGATCGTGCAGCAGTTTAATCAGAACATAACTATCAAACCAAACTATTAATTTCAATAAATCATCAACATCTAAATCTCTGCTAATCCTAGTGAGGACTGCACACATATGACTGAAGTAAATCTGGTTAGTAATAAGGGAAGCTGGTAATGCTGTTTGTGGAGTTGTTTAATGACCCAATTTTCATTTTCAACCAAAATTTGACATCTGAGCAATGTTGAAATCCACGACCAATAACATTGACACACACATTGACAAGTAATGCAGGGGTTGTCCTGCAATGACATTTTTTGGCGGCCACCAAAGCAAATATGTATCCCACCAAAGCGCCTTATTTGATTGCTAGTTCAAACTTTTGACTAGCCTGACTTCGTCATACTCATATTCTAGTGAGAATATGAGTCTGAAACTCTCCTGAGGGCTTTGATTATGAGGCGTGTCTTAAACGAATCTATACATCTCAATTCTCCAGCTGCAGTCAGGGAAACCAAGCACTCTTTGATAATGTTATGATTATACGTCCTTGCAGATCATCTGTCCATCATCGTATAAAGCCCGCCCTGGCAATCTGATTGGCCCGTTAATTTTTTTACTAATCATAATTTCTCCTCAATTGATCGAGTTTCAGACCGAACTTGCCGAACCAAAAAATGTTGTAGGAGTTCGGGCTGGCATCCAGGCTACTTTCTTTAATAATTCCATGACACAATGCTTGTACTTTTACTTTTAGTACTTAAGAAGTGAATTTTAAAATAAACTACTTGCAATACTTAAGTACAAAAAATGTTGAATACTTCAGTACTTCTACTTAAGTGTGGTGCTTAAAGAGCACTTCAACTTCTACTCAAGTCACTTTTTTTGATAGAGCACTTGTACTTTTACTCAAGTCCGGGTTTCTAGTACTTTATACATCTCTGCAAAAAAAGTAATATTAAGTGCTGTACATTTTAAACACAGTATTTTCAGTATTGTTTGATCTATTTTGCATTTTTCATGAGAACTATCCCCCATTTCAAACAAGCTGCCAATGGGAAAGTACCTTCATTTCTTTATTTTGCACTCTAATCAATGTTATTTTTGTCAATTTTAGTCATTTTATCTTATTTTATAGTAAAATTGACTAAGATTAATATGACATTTTTTTAAATGTCAAAAAACTATTATGACTGATCGCTACATTAAGATCACATAACATAATCAAGTTTAATGATGCAGATTTCATTGTACATCCTAAGAGGGTTGTACATTACTGTGGATAAAAGCGTCTACTAAATGATTAAATGTAAATGTACATTTTGCTTCAGGCTCGTTCAAGTCCTTTGGTGGTAAACACGCATGTGCACACTATCAGCGGCGCACTCTTTTTTAAGTCAGACATCACTGAAACACTGACTTAGGACTGTTCATTTAGAACTGGTTCTTTAGTTCAGTAAGTAATTATGAAGAGCCACTCACGTAGAACTCGTTCATTTCCAATTGGTCTCAGGCTCATGGCAGATACACTGGCTCATCTTTATACTATGTTGTTGTTGATAAATTGATGACTTAAAATGTCAATCAAAAGAAAAACAATTCTCGAGATCTCATGAATCACATATTGGAAAACTAATGTTAGGAATATTAAATTGTTTTAGTAACAAATGTCTACTTATTATTCTAAGTCTCAAAACCTTCTTCTGAAAAAAAATGTAATAATAAAAAATAGCACAGAAGCAAAGATCTTTGGGTTTGTATATTTAATTCGAATACCAACATTTCAGCAGTCTGTACCAACACCAGTAAAATGTAATTATTCTTGGTACCAATTTCAGAACCATAGCAAAAACTATTTTAAAATAAAGAAAATATTAAATTAATTCATTATTAATGATAATAATAGTTACATGTAAATAATACATTAATACAGCAAGTAGCCTTGATTTTTTTAAGCTAAGTAAACATTTCTTTACAAAGTAAAAATTCAGTAAGAAAACAAAAACAAAAAAATATACATTAAACAAGAATCCAGTCATTGGAGTTTCAAATTCAATCCTACACTTAAATAAGGGTATAACAGGTGTAAAGTGTAATTAGCAGCATGAAAAAATACAACTTTTCTTCAAATTGTGAATGGGTTAAACAGAAAGCAAACAAAAAAACACTCCCATTAGAGAAAATTAGATTTGTTTTTCTCCTGCTCTCACAGCAACACATTCTGGTGTGACATGTATCATTGGGTTGAGCCTTATCTAAGTCTAGAGATAACATCACATTAATTATAATGAAAGACAAAAACTATGAAATGCTTTTAAACACTTTAATTATCTTGGGTACATTTTTCATCCACAAATGTAAATGTTTAAAAAACAGTCACTATTTACTGTCTTTAAGAGAGAATTTGCATTGTAGCCCATTACAAATCCCTGTGGTTCATGAAGAAGCCTCTCTCTATGTATGTAGCCTATACACATATACATACTATATATATGGGAGTGTGATAAAGGTACATATATATGTTTTTTTGTGATATATATATACACCACGCTGAAAGCACCTGCAGTCGATATTTGCGTTAAGTGGTACAGTAATGATGTTGATGCTTCAAAACGCATGCGCAAATTTGAAATAACACTTTTAATAAAATTATTAAGTATTAAAAATCTTTAAAGTAATAATGAAAGCAGCAAAAAGGAGTAGAGCACATATCCATCGTTTTAACTATGCCTGATCCAAGTTCAGCGTATAAGGAATTACAGAGTATTGTGTAATATCTTTGTAGTATTTTAAATGTTTTTCACATTCTATTGCACTTCACCATGTAAATAACAAAATAACTGTAAACATTAATGGCACCTAAATATATTTCTTATTTTAAGCATTCCTTGTTTATTGTAACTGTAACAATATTCCTTGTAACAATAGTTCTTGTTTATTTTTGTGCATTATATAGGTTATTATAAAACATTAATGCCAATAAAGTTTGAAGTTAAAATAACATATACAGTACATTGTCAATCTCTGCAAACCATATTATGCATGCCAACTCCAAAAAAACAAACTCATACCAGTGATAACTTTTATTTCAAAACAAGTTTGAAAAATTGTGTAAAGAGATATTCAGATAATCACCTACACACAAATACACACACACGTACACACACTCTAACACACGTACACTCTCACACAATCCACTCAGCCTGAAATTCCCTCCATCATTGAAAAAACTAGCCCTCAACCTCCTTCACGGAAGAAAATGCACGCAGGACTCCCCTTCTGCCATCACCTACACACCCAGGTGGGCAGTCCTTGTGTATTTCAGTACAGTGCAAGCACAGTCAACGAGGGCACCTGGAACTCTTGCACTCCAGTTCACAACACCTAATTTAGATAAAATACAGAACAAACAATATTGAATCATTTTGAAGAATGGCATTATCAGGTACAGAGTCATACAAAGGAATTTCTTTTTTATACATGTATATATATATATATATATATATATATATATATATATATATATATATATTATATTATTATTATTATTATTTTTAATTATACCTTCAAGGTCAAATGGCTCAGAAACTGTCTTCTTAAATCAGAACTCGATATGTTTTTTTATTCCATATAATATTTTTAAAAAGATGGGGTTTAAATTTTTTGTTATTATGTGATTGCATTAGTAAACTGCCTGTGACATTATCTAATTTCTACCAACAAGCTCTCAAGGCCTGGAAGTTATGTGATGTACATAACTTTTCCCCACATAAAGCAATCTTGTGGAATAATGCTTATATTACAGTAAATCGGAAATCTCTTTATTTACAGAGTTGGAAAGACAAAGGAATTTACCTTTTATCTGACCTTTTAGATCAGTCAGCTCAGTTTCTTTCTTATGAAAGTTTCATGAATAAGTGGGCTTTTCCTATTAAATATAGAGAGTATTATTCTGTGATAAAAGCCATTCCCACAGGTCTAATGATGTTAATGAGAAGCCATATGTTATACCTTAACATACCTAAGACGTGATCCTGTACTTTTTTAAATGGTGTGGACTTTAATAGTAAAAAATGCTCTAATAAATTTATTAGAAATATATTTTGTAAAAATAGGTCCTTTCAGCCTAGAGGGAAATTTTTCTGGAACATTTGCTTCTCAGAGATTATCTGGAAAAAAGCTTGGTTGCTTCCATTTCGGATTTTGCATACCGAACAAATATAGAGAAATACACTTAAAAATTCTTCATAACATTTATGTTAGTAATTACACTTTATCAAAATTTATGGAGATTGATGAAAATTGCTCATTTTGTCAGAATCAACCAGAAAAAACTCTACATCTTTTTTTGAATGTCATCATTCTAAAAAATTTTGGGAAAATCTTTCTATATATTTTCAAACGGAAATCAGGTCATAATTGTGTATTATCACCCAAAGATGTTATTATATATTTTGAGTCAAAAATTACGTCTGTAAATTTTATGATTAATCTTATGATTTTATTAGGCAAATATCACTTCATAAAAATAAATTTAATAATTCTAAGCCTTGTTTAAAGGTTTCTTTTGGCTGATTTTATGTTGTATATTGAGTCTCTTAAGTGTATAGATAATAAGAAATGCACTGACACAGATTGTATTTGCCAAAGAATTGAAAATAGTTGAACAATGAAGAATTATATGATGTTTCTTTTTTTTCTAATACTGATTTTGTAACTTCTCGTAGCTATTATATTTATTGTTTGTATGTTTGTATAATGTCTAATAAATAAAGCATTGTGGGCGGGGCTACACGCGTCCCCCGCCCAGGTCCACCCCCGCCCAAATCTGCAGGGCTCGCGGCGCAAGTTTGAGTGACGCGTCCAGTTCGTGTGCGCGCATTTAGCAGCGCTGCTAGTGTGTTTGTGTATGTGTGTTTAACAGCACAAACCGCCACCATGAGCCTGAATAAACATCAACTGACTGATTCATTATTTATCTGGGTAAGGTATAAACCCATTCCTTTCACTTACTGTTGTATTTAGAGTGTGTCTGTCTGTGTTAAATGAGAATGAAGTAGTTTGTTTGTGTGTAGCGCGCTAGCCTGTTAGCAGCAGGTGGAATCTTCTCAGACTATATGGAGTTTATTCTATGAATCGCTGTTTTCTGTGGATTATTATACACTCGTAAAATCAGTCGGGCTGGTTTATTAGCGCTTTATACGGTGTGTGTTTGGTGTGTTAAACTCATTATGTAACTGATCAAAGGTCTTAAAACGAGTTTAGAGCAGATTATAAGAGTTCAAAACAACCTGGACCTACGATAACTTCCGATTAAATCAATATATCCTCGTCAAATTGAGTTCTGTGGGAAGGTACAGTCGAAGGTAATTAACATTTTTAACTGAAATTATATTGAGAAACAGTTAGTAGTCCGTTTGAGCGTACTTATTTTCACTGAGGGAACTTTTTTATGTACATTACTGATTTTAGGGAAAGGCAAAAGTTAACGTTAGGCCTAGTGCAAATGTTTAAGGTAAAGTTAAGTTAGTTAAGTTAACGTAACGTTAAGTATCCCGTTTAAAATCCGACTTGCATTATTAGCTTTTTTAAAATGGTGTACAGTCATTAAGGCATATTTTTATCTGTATATGATAACTATTTCGCGTCAGATAATGAGTGGCGTCAATGAATTTTGGGTGGAGGAGGTGATATATTAGGCCTAACATTAACGTGAATGTTAAAATGCTTTCTGGGTCTGGCCGAACTGTAACGTTTCTATTTATGTCATCCATAAGAGGACTCGTTAACGTCGAGGGCATATAATATCGATTAACTCCTGGTTCTCTTGTGCACTCAGTTTTCAATTCCAATCCCTAAGTGCGACAATTTCACTCGGATTTGCGACTAAAAATAGATGTGTGCGAACTGTTAAATGTATTATGGAGCACAAATAAAAAGTCCCTACTAGATCAGTCTTCAATACCTTAAATTGTATAACAAGGGGTTTAAAAATATATATTAATCGTACTGCCTAATGTGATTATTAAACGTCAAAAGGCTATCATTTATGGAAGCTCATATGAGTGGCAAATAATATTCAATTTGAAATGTAATACGCAAAATGACAATCAATGCAATATGTAAAATGGCAATGAATTTCTGTATTTAATTTCCTATACATTTGTCCAACGTTTGGTGCTAAATTTAAATGATATAATTTACATTTTCCATTTCATACACTAGATTTAAGTTGTAAAACTACAATCTGTTAAAAACATTAACTACTGTTTACTAATGAAACCTCATTCTAAGCCTTATTGGTAACACTGCTACAATAAGAATTTATCAGTTTATTTTTTTATTAAAAGGAAATGTACTCAATTCGCTGAAACCTTAACTAGCCCGCCTCTGGGAATATGTTGTTGCTTTAAAACTAATTCTTTATTTTATTTTATTTTTTCAAATATTTTACAGATATTAGATTCATGTACCAGTGCACATGCAATGTGACTTGGAAATTCTCTAGTAGTGGTGAGTATTTTTGTAAAACTACTGCAAGTATATTTGATAGCTTTTTCTATTTTGTGTTTGTCCATTTTCTATTTATGTCATTTCAATATTCCTCTCTATGGAAATGTTAAAATTATTATTATTTTTTTCTGTCTCCCTCCAGTGAATGTGGCATGTAAAGGGTAGCAGTTCCAAGTAGATTGGCATTACTAAGTCATTGTAAACTGAGACATCCACACTTTGGGATGTACAGACCGTTATCCATGTAAGTACTCAGAAATGCCCATGCCATTAGACATGGAATGCTTTAGAAGACGGCGTCAATTGCACTAAACTCACGCTCAATGCGTGAGAGTTGGCAACCCTGCAAAAGGCATCAAGAGATGTATACGAAATGGGGAAAGCGTCTAAAAACCCGCTTCTTTTTCTCGTCACTTTAGCCTTGATTCAAGGCTAAAGTGATTAAAGGCTAAAGTGATTCAAGGCTAAAGTGATTACAAGGCTAAAGTGGCAAGAAAAAAGGCCTTGATTCAAGGCTAAAGTGGCGAGAGAAAAGAAGCAGGTTTTTATTCGTTTTTTAGTCACGGGTATAATCCCATGCTTTTTTATTATTGCTAGTAAAGCAATCTTACATTGCTTCTCTTGTTGCCTTTTGACTGAAAATGACAATGAAAAGTCACACAATGTGATATCGTATCAATATTTTATTTTCTGAGTTGTGTATTCTGAGTTTGTTGCAGTAAAAAGCCAAAGACTATACAGGCTATCCGCAAGGGTTTTAAAAGTATTAAAAAGATATAAATCAAAATTGTCAAATTTAAGGCCATTAAAAGTGTTAAATGTAGTCTGAGAGGTATTATTTTTTAAAAAGTGAAGTATTATTTTGTTTCAGACTATCAGTCCTATTCTGTGTTTGTTACGTTAAGGCCCGTTCACACTAAGCACGATAACTATAAAGATAACGATAAAGATATACTATATATTGCGTATGCCACACCAATGACCGATAACGTTCTTTTTATTCTAAGCACGCACGCGCGCGCTGCGATTTCAGAGTAGCGCGCGTGCAGCGTAAATGACCTGCTGTTGCTGCTTTACGTTACAAACTAATTTTAAAAAGGAAAAACAGGCGCTTTTTGTTTTTGGTACACGATTCGATATCTTAAAAGCCGAAGAGGTGTTGGAAGCGCATCTAAACAGTGAATCTAGCATGTCTAGTGTAATATCTGGAACAAGAATTCAATGATGGGATAAAAACATCACACTTCAGCAATGTTGTCAACTAGCACTGGATAGCCTACCTGAGGTAATTTTGTAACACTATGCTAAACTGCATAATCTCATTGTGAATACTTCTCACCGTTTATTCCCAGGATGCTTCCATATATCCATCTTTTTAACGTATCATTGAAAAGTGGGTTTAGACTTGTCAAACATTGGAGGACTTTATTTTTTTTGTACCTCGACGATTAAATTCTCTGCAATGTCATCTGCCATTTTAAATGCACGATTAGGTTGTCAGTGTTTTATCATTGGACAGCTGGAAAAAAATCATTCTGAAAGTGATCCCAACGATATCGTTCCTCATATTTTATCGTTATAACTAGGGCTGTCAGTTTAACGCGTTGTTATCGGCGTTAACGCGAACTCCATTTTAACGGCGTAAATTTTTTTTCTCGCGATTAACGGTCTTTTCTAACGGTCTTGTCCTAGCAAACTTTGTACTTTTTCACATGCTTTTGCAACAGGGCGGCATGATCCTGAATCCTGATCCATTTCGGCGTCTCGCGTCTTCGTTATCCACTCAAAGCCGGCTCGCAAGCCCAAGCAGAGTGTGTGCGTCGTGCCTGTTGTTTTGTTATACGGTCTAGCTAGATCCACTTGCGCAAGTTTGGTCGAAGAAGCAACAGAACGTCCTCGCGGCGCAAGCAATTGAAATGAATGGGTTTCAGGAGCGCAGCCGCGAAGGGACGCTTGGTGCCGCACACACTCGTTTCAGAGCTTGCGAGCCGAACAGAATACGGTTACGTTTTGAGTGGATGACGAAGCGAAGACGCCGAATATGTGTGTTGTCGTTGTGAACTGAGCTATCATCATCGCAGCACGTCTAGTCTGAAACACCACTTGATGATGGCCAAGCACACACACACAGAGATGATGCGAATTCTCCATCCCTCGCCAATATCCAGGACCTCGTCAGTATTTCTTTCACCCTTTTATTGATGGACAGTGTTACATTGTGTGAGAGATTATTGGTATGTTAGTGTGAAATTGAACACTATTTCAATGTTATTTTCAATAATAATAATAAAAAAAACATTTGCACTAAACAAGCCAATCCACTTTTCCATGTTGATAAGAGCATTAAAATGAGAAAAAACTATGTAACAAAAAGAAATCAAAAGACATTTAGAAAATGTGTGATTAATCGCGAGTTAACTATGACATTAATGCGATTAATCGCGATTAAATATTTTGAATCGTTTGACAGCACTAGTTATAACGTTAGCTGTGGTGTGAACTCTGTTATTCTTTAATATGGAGAACGATTTTTAGAATTATATCTTTATAGTTATCTTTATAGTTATAGTGCTAGGTGTGAACAGGCCTTTAGTCTGTTTAAATATGTGCTTTAGCTTATCTGGGCACAATCAAAGATCTTTCATCTCTGTCTATGTTTGATGCTGACGTCATATTCAGTGGCTGGACGATATGACAATAGGCTATATAACCCTGATATAAGTGATCACCTGGATTTAGACCTACCTATATTGTATTTATATAAAGCGTTCACAGGCAAATTGGCTTTAGCCTATGTAGGTCTATATATTGCTTTTATTTCCTGGTATTGAAATCAGGCAAACATAAATGTCAGGCGACACGATTCCTGGCTGCATGTCAATATCCATGGATCACTGGATCTTTAGTAAGTTGTTAGGAACACTATATTGAGTCCAACATTTAGTTTAAATTGATCAAATTGTTCGTTTTAGTCGCATTTTCGCAGTTTCCCCTATTAAATCCAGTCACGCAGCAGATCTTTTGCCACTCAGTCAGGTTGAGGAGGGTTGTACCAGCGGGAAAGTGATGTCAATGCATTCCCTCTATTGTTTGGTGTTTAAAAAAACATGCAACTGGATGGGAGCTGATCTATTCTAAATCTATTCATTTTTGTATGTTATAAATGTCAAAATCTGTGTAATAGAAAGGTCGCTGGTTAACACTTGCAATTCAGTGTCGTGATGGTTTTAAAAAAAATCTAAAGGTAGTAAAAAAGGTATTAAAAAGTAGTAAATTTAACTTAAGGATTACTGTATATACCCTGCTATAGAAATAAGTGTCAGTAGCTCACCGAGTTCAACCATTTGACGTCATCTGTAGAAACCCTGATTTATGTAGATCATTGGGGTTAAAAATGTATTTAAAAAAAACTGTCTCTTCTTTCACCCGTAGCCAGGATGATGATGCCGATATTGGCCGAGAGTGTATCATCAAGGGGCTCTGCGTATACCTCAATGAGGACCCAGACAATTCAGTAAAAGAGTATGTGGTGAGTACAATTTATCTTTCATAATTAAAAGCTCATTAACCAACCATCCTGCTGAGTTCGATAAGTAGATCAGGCCCTTTAACAGGATTGTTTTCTGTCTTTCTTTCTTATTTTTTTGCGGCCTAAAATGACTGAATTTTCAGTGGCTCGAAATTTGCGGCATTGTTCCTTTTGTTGTGAAGGGTTTTGCAACCTATGGCATGAATGCTAAGGGAGATAGCCATTGGCACGTGAAGTAGTATATATATATATATATATTTCTATATATATATATATATATATATGTCATATCTATAAGTCCCTTTGAAATGGACATATATTCTGAGGTGATCATTCCTCAGTCACATAGCATGTTTTATTAAGTTAGATGCAACACATACTAATAAAGTTATAGTTTAACCTGCGCTGAGAGCTCAGATACAACAAACCATTCTGTGATAATCCCTCTGCTTGCAATAAGGTTGCCCAACTCACTGCACAATGGGCTTTATGCACAGCTGCACTACTTCCTGAACTTCAGCCAGCTCCTTGTTTCCTGTCTGCCATTATTGGACACATTGATTAATTCAGGTGTGTCTGATTATTGTTGCTGTGACTACCGAGGTCAGGCACACCTGAATTAATCAATTTGTCCAATAATGGCAGACAGGAAACGAGCTGGCTGAAGTTCAGGAAGTAGTGCAGCTGTGTATAAAGCCGATTGGATGTCTTGGCGCTAAAATTGTAGGACCATCCTCAATCCTAGAACTAGTCTTAACAGTAATCTGTAATCAGTCATCTATCTTTCTTGGTCTTATCTGGTTTACATTGTATGCAAGCTCTTTCATGATATCTACATTATTAAATGATTGAAATTACATTTGTTATAATATTCCGAAGCAGTGTCCGCTGTTCTGTAGAATCTCCTTTTGTCTGCATTCTGCAGGTTGGTGACAAGCCTCCATTCAAAAATCCACAGAGGAGACCACAGTGGGAATCTACATTCTAAAATTTCATGACCGATCTGACGACATTGGGATTGTCCTCGAAGGCCAGAACATCTTGCAAGGCTTGGATAACTTTGCATTAGCTACTACGGCAATGCTTTTTGGTCTAATGTATGTTTTAAAATCGCAACTACCCAGCTGAAATGAAAAGTACCTTTGAGGTACTGCAGAAGATAGTCATGGAGCTGGAAGGATGCACTCTATCCAAGAAAGCTCAAGTTCTCAGAAACAGACTCTGAGTGAGCTGTTTCTATGGTGCGGCAGGCGGACACAATGTAGGGCCCTATAATTTCCGCGATCGCGAGATCGATGGACGGAATGGCAGAATTGGGCAATTAACCCGGAATCTAGTGTTAACGTGGAATTTCACGGAATTTTACGTATTTGGAATGAAATTCGGTTTTTGTGTGTGAGAAGAACGTATGTCTGGGGAAAATGCAAGGAGGACGGGGAAGCAAATCGGGGCGACACGATCCCTCCGTCAGTTCAGCTCATGACGGCATCAAAACAATAGCCGTGTTTCCACTGAAAGCATGGCGAAGCGCTTTCCACGGCTCTGCTTTCTCGGCGAAAGAGTTAAGAAACTCGTCACGCACGCACACACACACACAAGAGTCCCCTCCGTGCACGGCTGTCTATGAGGTGCCGGACCGAAGTGATGCCCGAGGCGAGGCGCGAGAACACGGATAGCACGCTTAACAGAGCACGCGAGAGACCAGAGTGTCCCGAGAGAGGCGCTCGACAATACTCGCGAGAGACCGAGTGTGTCCCAATGTGCATACTATGCCCAAAATAGTATTGACAGTAATGTCACATACTATTAGGATGAATAGTATGCACATTCGAACGCAGCTAGAGTGTGACTTTTATTTTAACTTATATAAACTAATATAATTGTATTTTTTACAGGACAGTTTAAAGCTGCATAACCATATTTGTTGTTACTTTTGAAATACTTTAGTAGTAGTGTTATGTTGCATCATGCAGTATTTGTCATTTTAAGAGTTAAATGCCTATTTTATTTGTGTACATTTTAATCATTAACATTAGAAGCAACATTAAAAGCTCTTTTTACAACTAAAATAACATTAAAGGGTAAAGAACTAAATTCCCAAAAATTAAAACGGAAAAAGCAGAATTTGCCAAAATTAAAACGGAAAGAGCGGAATTTGGGAAAAAATAAAGCGGAATTTGGGAAAATGAGCGCAATTTTATGGGGCCCTAACAAGTGTAGTTTCCTACCTCTTGGAATAAGGAACATTTATTTTTTATTTCACACACTCACAAAGACTTTCCTTTAAAAGTGTTCTCTGTTTGATATTGAGTAGGTTGACCCACTATGGGTGCTTTGAGTAAAACTGAATATGCTGTCATTGCTTAAATTCCATGAACAAATGTCAGTGAACAATGACAGCATATCAGGTTTACTCAAAGCACTGATACTCTGAAAAAGGTGGACAGTAATGATGAGTATTATAATCCAAAGCTTCCCCTGACGTTTTTGTTTAATTATCATGAATTTTAATATCTGGGTGGATTGTACTATTAACCAGTAGGTTTAACCAAAAAACTATGCACATGTTAAAACAACCACAAAAACAACACAACACAAAAAAGCTGTGTTAAAATAGCTTCAATTCCATGAACAAATGATATGCTAATATGCTGTCATTGTTCACTGACATTTTTTTAATGGAATTTAGGCTATTTTTTAACACACAGAGAAGGCTTGCTACTAAAGCACTTACTGTAGAAAATTTGTTGTACTGTTAAAAAGTAATTCAGCAATTTGACCGGTCTTATGTTTTTAAAACCGAAAACAAAAATGTCAAGGGAAGCTTTGGACTAATTGAAACTCATAACTGTTCTGTTGTGTTGTAATGTGTCTGAATGGTCATTACTGTTCACCTTTTCCACAACATGTTTGACTGTCTTGTCTTTTACTTAGAATTATTTGAGTAAAACTGATATGCTGTCATTGTTCATTGAATTTCAACTATTTTTTTATCACACAGAGAAAGCTTCTGCACTTCCTGTGATAATTTCATTATAACAAAAAAGAATAAAGCTTTATGATTCAAGAAATGTGTTTGCTTATCCTATTTCCTTTTAAACTGTACAGTAATGTTGTTAATTTACTTAAATGTACTAATCAGGTTAGTTTTATTGAAACCACAGCATAAAGCAATGGAAAAACATTCATAAATTCTAAATTCATGTTTGTTTAACAAGCACAAATTATGTATCTTTAACAAATATAAATCATGTTTATTTAACAAACATATATAAATCATGTTTATTTAACAAAAAATTATGTATCTTTAACGTATATAAATCATGTTTATTTAACAAATATAGATGATGTAAATTTAAGCGCGGCTGTTTAGCTCTGCTCTATTCAATTCAGATTTTAGACTTTAATCCCACTTTTCTAAGCGGCTTTTATGGAACAGCCCCTGGAACTCTTGCACTCCAGTTCACAACACCTAATTTAGATAAAATACAGAAACAAACAATATTGAATCATTTTGAAGAATGGCATTATCAGTGCAGAGTCATACAAAGGAATTTGTTTTTTATACATGTTAAACATATTAGATAGGAAAATGTTAGACAAGATACACTTGAGTGTTATTGGCTTTGTCTGTAGTACCTAAGAGACTTAATTGTTTATGAAGAATATAAACTCTAAATAAAAACATTTAATTTGGCTTGAGCAAGCCTATCCTAAAAGTTTTGAGGGCAATATAGTTTATCAAGCACAGACAGATGTATGGGTATGACAGATCAGGTAGAGATAAATAGGCACACAGAGATGAATAGATAGATTAGGATAAAAAATTATTTTTGATCAACGTCATGAGTTTACGACCGCGGCTCCACCTCAATCGACGTCAGCACTTTGCCCCTAACCAATGAGAAGCATTGTGCACCCCGCCCAAATCTGTGAGCCTATCAGTGGTCAGTTTGGGGGAGTATAAAAATGTGAGTGGTTCGTTTGCCAGGTATGTCACAATGGGTCCTGCCCATTGTAAAATCCAGGTGGTGAGTAAGTGACTAGTGTTGGGTTTGAATCTGATGTTTACGATTCAGCATGTTTGTGGCTGGCAGGAGATCTGGTTTTCTCTCTGGTGTGCACTGGCCCTTGCTCCAGGTAAGTTTCCGTATTTGAAAGAGTTTTCTTGGTTAACGGGAGACTGAATTGCAGTATGTTTTGAGTGTGTTGTTTCCTTAAGTGTCTGCATTCTCATAAGGCGAGTGACGACGTGTAGCGCAGTGCTGCTAACCTCCTGTGGTAAGTTAGTTTGTTTTTAATTCTAAGGAAATGTTGTTGTTTGTTTTTTATCTTTTGCATGTGTGACAATGTCCAAGGGTTCCTGTGATTTATTTGATTTATTTTTATTGTTTTGAGTTCTGTCTAAACTGAGTTAATTTTGTTTCTGAGTAAAAGTGTTTGTTGCTTTGGTTTATGAATATGTACTCAGTGTTGGGGAGTAGTTAACTACAAGTAGCGTAGCTACTAACTTAACTACATTTTTCAGTAACTTGGCAGTAGCTCAGTTGCTTTTTAAACAGTGTAGCTTTTCCAGTAGCTAACTACTTTTTGCAGCAAGTAGCGGTGTAGCGCGAGCAAAAGCTACATTGCTACATTGAGAAAATGTTCTACATGCAATTTAAGTTGGATGTATATTTCGTTCTTGCAATGTTGTAGGCTATTTGTTGCACTTTTGACAAACAGTTAGAGATATTTTAGTGTTGTGTGCAATAAAACAATACTCTTTGAAATCGCAATTGCATTGCCTTGTTTTAAACACTAAATATTTTACTTAAAACATTCCTCAGACACTTATTCAGTTATTTATAATATACGTTGTTCAAAAAGCAAAAGTAGTTTCAGTGTAGCTAGCTACTTTTTGATTGTAACTTGTAGTGTAGCTAACTACTTTTCTAAACGGGTAGCTTGACTGTAGTTAAACTACTTTAACTAGTAGCGTGTAGCTTGTCAAACTACAGTTTCAGAGTAGCTTCCCCAGTACTTTTGTTTTACAAGTGTAAAATCTTGTTGTATGTGAGTAGTTTGTGTATTTTCTTTTTTATTGGATCACTGAACGGGAGGGGTTGGCTGTGGTTATAATTTGATTTTGTGTATTTTTTACATAGTGTGGTTAATTTTTTTTCCCACTGTGTTTCTGTGTGTGTGTTGGATATTGAGTGTGGGACAAACTTATTTGACAATCCAGGACAATCCAGGTGAGCTGTGAATGACCCTTGGTTGAAGCTATCATCTTCAAATGCATTATGCAATATATGTGAGTTTGTTGGTGTCTTTGCAGTTAATTTCAGAGTTGTCTCCATGGATCCCAAATTTGTGCCTTTTGATCAAATGGTAAGACCAGATGTTTCACCATTTTGAGTGTTCTGACCATAAATGAAAATCAAATTAAATGCAGGTTCTTTTAAGATGCAGAAATTTCAACTTCAATGACTGCTTTTAAATGTTTATTATTCCTGTCTGTCTTGCAGTAGCAATCTGCTCGGGGTGAAGGTGAGTTTGCTTCGGTGTAAGACTTTGAATGGAGCCAATGCAGCTTTTTGCACTTTTCTTTCTTTGCAGATTTTCTCTGAGCTGTTAATTTGTTTTAATAGGACAAAGATAATAACCGGATTGGTCAGTGGACAAATGTTTCCTCAACGGAGCTGATATTGAACCCAGAGGCTCAGATGGGGATGTACACCCTAAAGGCTTTTATTGCTGACCGAGAAGTCTCCCAAGTTTTTGAGGTGAAAAAATACGGTAAGTTGTGTATGTGCAGTTCAATGACAGATTTGAGGCCTTAACCTAAAGCGCTTTGTTTCTGGTTTAGTTTTGCCCAAGTCTGACGTGACCGTAAACACAGCAGACCTACAGCGTTGCAGTTATGGGACTGAAAGTTGAGTCCTGTGCCAAGTGAGTGATGCTTTATTTTCTTGTCTTGTGGTTGGTCAGTTCTTTATCTTGTTCTGATGTTTCCCAGATTGTTCGTTCCAGTTGTCTGTCAGCGTCGATATGGCTCCAGCAGTGCAGATTCTGGTCTACAGCGTTCTTCCCAGTCAGAATGTAGTTGCTGCTAATGTGCGTTTGACACCGATATGTGTTTCCAGAACCATGTACTGTATGATGTGGCTATTTTTCAATTTGGGAATGTGGGTGTGTGTCCTACAGCGTGTTGGTCTTTGTTCCAGGTTTCTCTGCAGTTTTCTCCAGCTACGGCTGTTCCTGTGGAGGGAAACGTTCTGATGGTTCCTGCTCAAGCAGGATCTCTGCTGTAGATTCATTCATCAAAAAACCAAGCACATTAATGACTTGAGTCTTGTTCCTCTTCCTCTTCTTTAGTCTTTTTCGCTGTTGGATAAAATGGAGGGCCGAGGACTGGAGGCCGGAGGACTGGAGGGCCGGAGGGCCGAAGGTAAACTCATTTATTCCATTTCCATCCATCCATCCATCCAGTTCGAGGACCCATGGCGCCCGCCCTTGCTCCCCTTTCAGTGTGGCCTCGGGCGGGCGCCATGGTCCCCATGGCGCCCGCCCTTGCTCCCCTTTCAGTGTGGCCTCGGGCGGGCGCCATGGTCCCCATGGCGCCCGCCCCTTGCTCCCCTTTCAGTGTGGCCTCGGGCGGGCGCCATGGCTCCCATGGCGCCCGCCCTTGCTCCCCTTTCAGTGTGGCCTCGGGCGGGCGCCATGGTCCCCATGGCGCCCGCCCTTGCTCCCCTTTCAGTGTGGCCTCGGGCGGGGCGCCATGGTCCCCATGGCGCCCGCCCTTGCTCCCCTTTCAGTGTGGCCTCGGGCGGGCGCCATGGTCCCCATGGCGCCCGCCCTTGCTCCCCTTTCAGTGTGGCCTCGGGCGGGCGCCATGGTCCCCGAAATGGAAATCGGAGATATACATCTTGTTCGGCTTGAGCCAGGGATCGCAGTGATGCGAAAATCGTGATTCTAGCTCAAACGGTCTAGGAGTTATGCGCAATTTAGTACTTTTAGATTTTACCATTTATTTTTAAAATCAAAATATTTTTTACCATTTTTTCCATGTGGAGGAGTGGGAGGAGTTGGATCTGGATCCGACTCCTCCCATGTGGAGGAGTGGGAGGAGTTGGATCTGGATCCGACTCCTCCCTGTGGATTTCATGTTCTGCACACCACTTTACCATGGAAGCTTGTTTCTTTTTTCTTGAAAATGGAAAAACAAATGTAAGCCCTCCAGTCTGCTTCTGTTTTAAAGTCCCTGTAAAGTCAAAATTAAGTATGTGTTCTGAGTTTGTCACACCACAGAAAAATGTGTTATTAGCCACCCAGCCAAATTTGAATGATAAAAAAAGCCGACAAGTACATAAAATAAGCTATCAAAATCTTGAAAAAATGAGCAGTTACCTCTGTTCTCAAACGCTGTGGGCGTGTCCGCTGGCTGCGTGGAAGCCACGCCCACTCGCGTGAAAGCTGTCGACGGTGATATTAGCTGATACCAGAGCCCTGTTTAACGGTCTAATTGCACATTTCAGTACTTCACAGTTCTCAGGCTTTGTAATATGTTTTAGCAATACATATGTAATATTTATAATGTGTTTAGAACTTTTTTGTAGAATTGCCTTTATAGGGACTTTAAGTCTTATCTCTCTAATTCAGATACATCATTTTTATTTCATATGGGCCATTCTACGGAAATGTTCATTTTTCTGTCCCTAGCCTTTTACAGAAATACTTTAAAAATACTTTTTAGGCTTACAAGTTCTTTATATTTTAAAATGAAAATAATCCTCCCTCCCCATGGCGCCCGCCCGAGGATCCCCTTGCGTGTGGCCTAGTGCGGGCGCCATGGTCCCCGAAATGGAAATCGGAGATATACATCTTGTTCGGCTTGAGCCAGGGATCGCAGTGATGCAAAAATCATGATTCTAGCTCAAACGGTCTAGGAGTTATGCGCAATTTAGTACTTTTAGATTTTTTTTTCTAGAATATACAATAGGTTTTCAGCACTTCCTGCTTGAAAACCTAATAATGAGAGACCTTTTTGACGACTATAGCGCCACCTATAATCCGATCCTCACGAAACTTTGCATGCTTCCTAACCATGTTAGGACACATGCTCATTCGATTTTTGTGAAGTTGTGACTTTTTTTGGGGGGGGGGGGGGATTCATTGGCTTTTGGCTGTATTTTTGCCAGGGACCACATTCTAAATGACCCTGTTGTAGCCAACCAAATGCAAAATTTCAACTTTTTTTCGATAATTATTTATCTAGAGAGTCCAGAGAATAGGCCTAGACTGGTTTGGTCCCGATTGGGCAAAAAATTAACATCAGAATTAACATTTTTGGATGAATGAATTCTTTAATTTACTTGATAATCAGTCAATTCTAGTCTTAATCTAACCAAAATAGTTTCTTGTGTGACTCAAAGTCTAAGATGATTGAACTTTTTCCACCATAATCTTGCTGTATTTATAAAACACAAATTGTATTAATTGTGTTCGATCTGGTTTTGTGTTGTCCAGAGAACCAGCACTCCAGGATTTTTCGAGGAAGTTGGATCTGCACTGCCATTCCTGCTCTATGAAACTCTACTGTTAGCAACTGGACACAACTGATCCACTCGTTTCCAGCGACTGATCTGCTCGTATCCTAGAACTGTTCTTCATCTGCTGAACGTTGTTGACTCGAGCACTGCTGTACTGTTGCAGAGTCGAAGGTACTGAATCAACTTCACTGACACAGGACTTACATTCACTGACATGTTTAGGATTTGAAGAATCAAAGACCATTTGACAGAAATGCCTATATTGTGCATTCATTGTTTATTTTAATGGTTAACCTATGATGTAAAGGGGCTTGTTTGTTAATAAAATAAATAGTTTGTTAAAACCACTGTTGGAATTTTGCCTTTTTTTCTGCACTGTACTATTTCCAAATTTGCAAACTTCATATAAGTGATGTTGGTCCTCTAAACATGAAACGAGTATAAAAAAATTACACAAAATGTGTATAAATCCTATATGACTTTAATTTGACTAGCTTATGATTCAATATAAGAACTTTAAATGATTTGTATATGAATTGTAGTTATTTTCTAACAAAACCATATACCATTGCATATGTTTGTCATGTAAAATTCATATCATTCAATATAAGAACTTTAAATGATTTGTATATGAATATTGTGTGTTTTCTACAATTACCATACACAATTGCATACTTTTGTCATGTACAACTCATATAAGACTTTTACACTATTCATATATGATGCAAAAATCTCCTATAAGTTGTATGTGTGCTATTTAGTATGAAAGGGGCCATAATCGGTCTGATTTTTTATAGGACATGTATTGGTCTTACATGAAACACATAAGGTAATTCTGGCCAATTTAAGCAAGGAAGATATATGGTTGCTGTATATGAACCATGCTGTTTTTTTCATATGGGTGAAGCTGACTGGTGGTGGCCTTCCCATAAATAGGCACACAGAGATGAATAGATAGATTAGGATAGAAAATTATTTTTGATCGACGTCATGAGTTTACGGGCGCGGCTCCACCTCGATCGACGTCAGCACTTTGCCCCTAACCAATGAGAAGCATTGTGGGCCAAATCTGTGAGCCTATCAGGGGAGTATAAAAAGTGAGTGGCTTGTTTACTAGGTATGCCTCACAATGGCTGACAGATCCTCTGGTTTTCTCTCTGGTGTGCACTGGCCACTTGCGCCAGGTAAGTTTCCGTATTTTAAAGAGTTTTCTTGGTTAACGGGAGACTGAATTGCTTGTTTGAGTGTGTGTTGTTTCGTTGCTTTTTAAACAGTGTAGCTTTTCCAGTAGCTAACTGCTTTTTGCAGCAAGTAGCGGTGTAGCGCGAGCAAAAGCTACATTGCTACATTGAGAAAATGTTCTACATGCAATTTACGTTGGATGTATATTTCGTTCTTGCAATGTTGTAGGCTATTTGTTGCACTTTTGACAAACAGTTAGAGATATTTTAGTGTTGTGTGTAATAAAACAATACTCTTTGAAATCGCAATTGCCTTGTTTTAAACACTAAATATTTTACTTAAAACATTCCTCAGACACTTATTCAGTTATTTATAATATACGTTTTTCAAAAAGCAAAAGTAGTTTCAGTGTAGCTAGCTACTTTTTGATTGTAACTTGGAGTGTAGCTAACTACTTTTCTAAACGGGTAGCTTGACTGTAGTTAAACTACTTTAACTTACGAGTAGCCTGTAGCTTGTCAAACTACAGTTTCAGAGTAGCTTTTACTTTTACAAGTGTAAAATCTTTTGTATGTGAGTAGTTTGTGTATTTTCTTTTTTATTGGATCACTGAACGGGAGGGGTTGGCTGTGGTTATAATTTGATTTTGTGTATTTTCACGCAGTGTCTCTGCTGGCCATCTTCCTCTTTGTTCAAGGGAAGGTGTTCAGAGCGACTGAAGAGAGCAAAATCCTGTTCAGACGTTACCTTTGACCTTCATCCAAACAGACAAACTTATTTACAATCCAGGACAATCCAGGTGAGCTGTGAATGACCCTTGGTTGAAGCTATCATCTTCAAATGCATTATGCAATATATGTGAGTTTGTTGGTGTCTTTGCAGTTAATTTCAGAGTTGTCTCCATGGATCCCAAATTTGTGCCTTTTGATCAAATGGTAAGACCAGATGTTTCACCATTTTGAGTGTTCTGACCATAAATGAAAAGCAAATTAAATGCAGGTTCTTTTAAGATGCAGAAATTTCAACTTCAATGACTGCTTTTAAATGTTTATTATTCCTGTCTGTCTTACAGTAGAGTCTGCTCGGGGTGAAGGTGAGTTTGCTTCGGTGTAAGACTTTGAATGGAGCCAATGCAGCTTTTTGCACTTTTCTTTCTTTGCAGATTTTCTCTGAGCTGTTAATGTGTTTTAATAGGACAAAGATAATAACCTGATTGGTCAGTGGACAAATGTTTCCTCAACGGAGCTGATATTGGAGCTTTCTCAGTTAAACCCAGAGGCTCAGATGGGGATTTACACACTAAAGGCTTTTATTGCTGACCGAGAAGTCTCCCAAGTTTTTGAGGTGAAAAAATACGGTAAGTTGTGTATGTGCAGTTCAATGACAGATTTGAGGCCTTAACCTAAAGCGCTTTGTTTCTGGTTTAGTTTTGCCCAAGTCTGACGTGACCGTAAACACAGCAGACCTACAGCGTTGCAGTTATGGGACTGAAAGTTGAGTCCTGTGCCAAGTGAGTGATGCTTTATTTTCTTGTCTTGTGGTTGGTCAGTTCTTTATCTTGTTCTGATGTTTCCCAGATTGTTCGTTCCAGTTGTCTGTCAGCGTCGATATGGCTCCAGCAGTGCAGATTCTGGTCTACAGCGTTCTTCCCAGTCAGAATGTAGTTGCTGCTAATGTGCGTTTGACACCGATATGTGTTTCCAGAACCATGTACTGTATGATGTGGCTATTTTTCAATTTGGGAATGTGGGTGTGTGTCCTACAGCGTGTTGGTCTTTGTTCCAGGTTTCTCTGCAGTTTTCTCCAGCTACGGCTGTTCCTGTGGAGGGAAACGTTCTGATGGTTCCTGCTCAAGCAGGATCTCTGTGTAGCCTCAGTGCTGTAGATTCATTCATAAAAAAACCAACACATTATGACTTGAGTCTTGTTCCTCTTCCTCTTCTTTAGTCTTTTTCGCTGTTGGATAAAATGGAGGGCCGGAGGACTGGAGGGCCGGAGGAGCGAAGGGACCGAAGGTGTGATGACTGTATTTATTTATTTATTTATTTATTTCCATCCATCCATCCATCCATCCATCCATCCATCCATCCAGTTTGAGGACCCATGGCGCCCGCCCTTGCTCCCCTTTCAGTGTGGCCTCGGCGGCGGGCGCCATGGTCCCCATGGCGCCCGCCCTTGCTCCCCTTTCAGTGTGGCCTCGGGCGGGCGCCATGGTCCCCATGGCGCCCGCCCTTGCTCCCCTTTCAGTGTGGCCTCGGGCGGGCGCCATGGTCCCCATGGCGCCCGCGCCCTGCTCCCCTTTCAGTGT
The DNA here is from genome assembly GCA_030378365.1 of Hybognathus amarus. NCBI lineage: Eukaryota > Metazoa > Chordata > Actinopteri > Cypriniformes > Leuciscidae > Hybognathus > Hybognathus amarus. The sequence goes on from JAQIUQ010003263.1 coordinate 110,068, forward strand.
GGCCTCGGGCGGGCGCCATGGTCCCCATGGCGCCCGCCCTTGCTCCCCTTTCAGTGTGGCCTCGGGCGGGCGCCATGGTCCCCATGGCGCCCGCCCCTTGCTCCCCTTTCAGTGTGGCCTCGGGCAGGGCGCCATGGTCCCCATGGCGCCCGCCCTTGCTCCCCTTTCAGTGTGGCCTCGGGCGGGGCGCCATGGTCCCCATGGCGCCCGCCCTTGCTCCCCTTTCAGTGTGGCCTCGGGCGGGCGCCATGGTCCCCATGGCGCCCGCCCTTGCTCCCCTTTCAGTGTGGCCTCGGGCGGGCGCCATGGTCCCCATGGCGCCCGCCCTTGCTCCCCTTTCAGTGTGGCCTCGGGCGGGCGCCATGGTCCCCATGGCGCCCGCCCTTGCTCCCCTTTCAGTGTGGCCTCGGGCAGGGCGCCATGGTCCCGAAATGGAAATCGGAGATATACATCTTTGTTCGGCTTGAGCCAGGGATCGCAGTGATGCGAAAATCGTGATTACTAGCTCAAACGGTCTAGGAGTTATGCGCAATTTACTTTTCGAATTTTTTTACCGTCCCCCCAGGGGGCCATGTGGAGGAGTGGGAGGAGTTGGATCTGGATCCGAGCTCCTCCCATGTGGAGGATGTGGGAGGAGTTGGATCTGGATCCGACTCCTCCCATGTGGAGGAGTGGGAGGAGTTGGATCTGGATTCGAAGCTCCTCCCTGTGGATTTCATGTTCTGCACACCACTTTACCATGGAAGCTTGTTTCTTTTTTCTTGAAAATGGAAAAAAAATGTAAGCCCTCCAGTCTGCTTCTGTTTTTGTGCAAAAAAAAAAATTCTCCAATCTTCTTGAAACTCTGGATTCTGATAGAGGGCCATGGGACTTAGACCTGAGTGCAAAAATGGAGGTTTTAGACCCTTCCAGAGCTGAGATATTGAGATCCCACGTAGCATTTATGCCATTATAAATATCTCAATATCTCAGCTCCGGAAGGTCTAGACGAGCCTCCATTTTTGCACTCAGATGTAAGTCACATGGCCCTCTAGCTCCTTTAAAAAAAAAAAACTGAACATGAACTAGTTCATTATCATCTGTGTGAACTGAACTTCAGAGCTAGTTCTTTTTAAGGATGAACTGGCACAACACTGCTTACAATTGCTATATATGTCAGAGGTCGCACACCTCTGGAGCAACTATGGGGTTAAGTGTCTTGATCAGGGACACATTGGTGTCTCACAGTGGATTGGAACCCGGGTCTCTCATACCAAAGGCATGTGTCTTATCCACTGTGCCAGTATTTTATATGCTTTTTAAGCACTTAAAACTGCAGTTTTTTTCTTTTAAACATCAACATCTCATACATTCCCTACTCATGGGATAGAAGTGTCCATCATATGCGGATGCAGACAAATTGCTTTTAGATGAAGCCATGGAGTTTTTTTTTTTTTCTTTCTTCTTGCCAGTCACCAGTTCATTTTGGGCTTTGAGGGTTGAATGTTATGTAAAGCTGCTTGAAACAATGTGCATACAATTACAATATTGTTACATCATGTTCGAAACTGGATGGTAAGCCCAACTTCGATAAAAAAAGTTTTATTCAGTAAAAAAAAAAAAGTCAAAAGGTCATGTATTGCCACGCATTAGCTGGAACAAGAAAGTTCACGTCTTCGAAATATACGGTCAAACTCAGAAACCGAGAAACCTAAATTGATCAGCTCCCACAAAAGCATAACAAATCCCACAGCATGCATCATCCTCAGTGATCTTTCATCTGGTCTGCTCCTCCAGTCTGCGACTCTCCGCACTCTCTCCCTTCAGGAAGTTGATGTTTCTCTGGAGGCTTTCAGTCGCTCCTTCAGCTCTACGATCTCCAGGCTAGTCTTCTTCTTTGCCGCTTTTTCTCGTGTTCGTACTTTCCAGCTCTGCAACTGCAACATGAAACACTGAATGTTTAGTTCACATGATTAGAACTGCGGACTCATTATTTAAGTGTACAGTATGTTCAGGGTTTAATTATAGCCCATCCACTGAGCTGTTCAATAGGAGCTGCAAAGGTAAGTGAAGTGGCACTCACACTCGGTCTCGTGTTTGTAAGCACCCAGACGTCAGCTGTCTGGTGGTGTTGCAGAAGTTGCTGCATCATGGCTGTCGGGTCTTGAAATATCTGCAAAAACACAGGTTTTAGTCTTTATGATTGTATTATTACTATAATGTCATGTTGTTGTGCTGTTCTGATCAAATTCACACCATCTCGTTGTAGAACTTAACACCAGCTGTCTCTTGGCATTGCGCTGGAGTCTGACTGGAACAGCTTCAGCAGATGATACAGGGTGACCTGAAGAAAAAACACCACAACATCAAACTTTTGCTTTTTCTCTTCATTTAATACGAAGGTACAGTAATGCAGGGAGTCCAGTAGAAATGTTTAAATAAAAACTGTGTACATTTTGGTAACACTTAATTTTACATGTAGTTTCTATAGTCAATAGTGTCATAAGATATCATGCAACTAACTCCTTACTTAAATTATATTGTAAGTACATGTAGTTAATTACTATTACTTCAATATTTCATATTTCTGTATTCCAAATTTGATACATTAGTATCATACGATTATTATGCAAATTGTAAGTGCTGTGTAAAATGCATCTACAAGTGCTCCTTCAAAAATATAAGTGTAGAGCCATGTGTTTTAATTATAGGCCTACTTGGCTTTTAGTGTTTGCGTTTGTATTATGTATAAAGTAAAAATAAGGTAGCCTAAGGTCCGTGTAACTCTTCACAATTCAATTTTCAGACCATAAAATGCAAATGAAAAATGGAAACCAGACATTCATTTTTCTTGTTTTTCCAGTTACATTATCATGTACTTTTTTCTCCTGTTTTTCAATTTTACTTGCGCTAATTGTGACTTCAAAAACAAACATTTGGATAAATGAAATCTAAATGATTTTTTAATTTTCGTCTTGTAATTTGCCAGGTAACATTAGCACGGGGGCGTGGCCGTTTAATATTATTTTGATTGATGCAACTGCTTTATTTACACTGCATGCACGTTGAGGAGAAGTTTAAAAGGTGGAACTTGTTTATTTTTAATGATGAATACCATCCGGAAATGACAGTGTCAATAAAGTAAAATCAAAGTCATGTGAAATACTATTTCCTACATTGAATAAACTAAATACAAAAATAAAAAAATAAAAAAACATGAAAAGACAAACAAAGCAGTGACAAACTAAAGTTAAACAAAAATGTGAAAATGTTTACATATAGAATACACATTTAGCAGCTTTGTGATGATCACATGTCGGCTGTACGTCATAGCGTCCACATGGCAGTTCACGAACATCCGGGCATTTGGAGCCGAGCACCGGCGCCATTGCTGCGGGGAGAAACATTAGAAGAAACAACACGAGTTGAATGAAGTGAAAATGTTCATCCCCTGCTGGGGTCAATGGATGATAAAATCGTGCCGGAGGTTCAGATAAACCGGGATTTTACACTACACCCGTCATTATAGACTCCATGGATGTGAGAAGACTGAGCTTTGTCGAACAACGACGGAGATTATGGCTGGCGAAGGATTAAAGGAGAGAAACTCACTCGGGAACACGCAAGAATTTGTTTGACAGGAAGCACACAATGTTGTGTTTTAATGCGAGTGTTAGACACATGTTTACAAGTTAACACATTGCAGTTTGAAAAATGTCCTGTATGAACAAAAATCGGCGAGGGGATTAAAAACACAAAACAACCTTGTTTCCACTGTTTAGATCTTCAGCATTCTAGCATCGATACTCAGTTATGTCCCTATGCCCGCGTATAATGTATTCGGCATTACGTTAATTATATAATGCACGCGGACTATTTATATTTATATCATCATGTCACCAAGAAACCATGACCGCAAGTACATGCCTATCACCAGAGAAGCACCGGTTGACTGTTTCAAGGGGAACATGAATTGAGTTGTGCACCGGCTGTGGCTTTTGGTTCTGCATCATGCGTCTTCGCTATTATAAGTTACTTTTCCATTGATTGCGCTTTAGACGAACGATCACGAACCAACCCCACGTCAATCTGATCGATACGCCTCCAGTGATTTCCAGGACTCGGAATTGCTCACAATGTGTAAAAACTCCTACACCAATACCAGATAATGCTACACATGAAACTGTATCTGAGGCAAAGCTGCATAAATCATTGCTCAGTGCTTTCTCGTTGACTTGCATCCGGATCCACGCCATTTAATGAATGAAATTTTCTCTCTGTCTCTTTTTAATAGTCTCTTTATAATATATATTCACTTTTTTGTCTTTTCATGATTTGTCATTAAATGAGTATAAAAACAGAAATAGATATTTGTGTTTGTAAAACGCAAACAGTCTCTCTGATAAAACTTTGTAAAAACCTGTGGTAAACACAGCTGTTTTATGCCCCTCGGAAAATAATATGGCGTCTCCGAGAGGGAGGGTCACAGCGAGTGACATTAATTCGCCTGTGGGAACTATGTTATAAGGAGGATAGGCTAGCGTTAGATAACCCTCTTTATTCTATATATCTTAGATTTATGAAACGTTATTGTTCTAATGTAGCCTACAAAGACAGACGTTATACTGTTGTGTGAGATTTAAAAAGAAACCTCAGGACAGGTTGATCAGCTTTTGGGGGCTGGTGGTGTGCACGGAGTATAAAAATGTGAGTGGTTTGTTTGCGTCAGTGTGTTGGTCACAATGGGTCCTGCTCATTTGTAAACTCAAGGTGGTGAGTAATGGTAATAGTGTTCGGGTTTCGATTGAGATGTGTGCATTAGCATGTTTGTGGGTGGCAGGAGAGTTGAATACATCCTCTGGTTTTCTCTCTGCGTCGTGTCGCTGGCCCTCGCAGATAGCTGCCAGGTGCAGTTTCCATTATTTCTAAAGAGTTTGCTTGGTTCACGGGAGAC
>JAQIUQ010003263.1:120000-131982 GCA_030378365.1 Hybognathus amarus
TCGTCTTCTATTGCCGCTTTTTCTCGTGCTCAGTATTTCCAGCTCTATGCAACTGCAACATGAAACACTGAATGTTTAGTCTCACATGATTTAGAACTGCGAGGGCTCATTTTAATGTACAGTATGTTCGGGGTTAATCGTATCAGCCCATCCACTAAGACTGCTGTTCAATAGGAGCTGCAGAAGGTGAGTGAGAGTGGCTAGCTCACACTTCAGTCTCACGTGTTTGTAAGCACCCAGGGCGTCAGCTGTCTGGTGGTGTTCAGAAGTTGCTGCATCATGGCTGTCAGGGTCTTGAAATATCTGCAAAAACACAGGTTTTAGGCTTTATGATTGTATTATTACTATAATGTCATGTTGTTGTGCTGTTCTGATCAAATTCACACCATCTGCGTCGTAGAACTTGGAACACGGGGCTGCTTCTTTGGCATCGCGCTGGAGTCTAGACTTGGAACAGCTTCAGCAAGATGATACAGGTGACCTGAAGAAAAAACACCACAACATCAAACCTTTGCTTTTTCTCTTCATTTAATCCGAAGGTACAGGTAATGCAGGGAGTCCAGTAGAAATGTTTTAAATAAAAACTGTGTACATTTTGGTAACACTTAATTTTACATGTAGTTTCTATAGTCAATTATGCATAGATACATGCAACTAACTCCTTACTTAAATTATATTGTAAGTACATGTAGTTAATTACTATTACTTCAATATTTCATATTTCTGTATTCCAAATTTGATACATTAGTATCATACGAATTATTATGCAATTGTAAGTGCTGTGTAAAATGCATCTACAAGTGCTTCCTTCAAAAATATAAGTGTAGAGCCATGTGTTTTAATTATAGGCCTACTTGTGCTTGTCGGTGTTTTGCAGTTTGTATATATGTATAAAGTAAAAATAAGGTAGCCTGAGGTCCGATGTTAGTTTACTCTTCACAATTCAATTTTCAGACCATAAAATGCAAATGAAAAATGGAAACCAGACATTCATTTCTCTTGTTTTTCCAGTTTACATTATCATGTACTTTTTCTCCTGTTTTTCAATTTTACTTGCGCTAATACTGAGTTCAAAAACAAACATTTGGATAAATGAAATCTAAATGATTTTTTAATTTTTACGTCATTGTATAACTTGCCAGGTAACATTGGCGCGGGGCGGCGTGGCCGTTTAATATTATTTTGATTGATGCAACTGCTTTATTTACACTGCCCATGCACGTTTAGAGGAGAAAGTTTAAAAGGTGGAACTTTGTTTATTTTTAATGATGAATACCATCCGGAAATGACAGTGTCAATAAAGTAAAATCAAAGTCATGTGAAATACTATTTCCTACATTGAATAAACTAAATACAAAAATTAAAAAAACAAAAAAACATGAAAAGACAAACAAAGCAGTGACAAACTAAAGTTAAACAAAAATGTGAAAATGTTTACATATAGATACACATTTAGCAGCTTTGTGATGATCACATGAAGGCTATACATAGTACCCACATGACGTCACGACATACGGGCATTTGCCGAGCCGGCGCCATCTTGCTGCGGGGAAAACATTAGAAGAAACAATGCGAGTTGAACGAAGTGAAAATGTTCATCCCCTGCTGGGTCAATGGATGATAAAATCGTGCCGGAGGTTCAGGATAAACCGGGATTTTACACTACACCCGTCATTATAGACTCCATGGATGTGAGAAGACTAAGCTTTTGTCCGAACAACGACGGAGATTATGGCTGGCGAGGATAAAGGAAAGAAACTCACTCAAAACACGCAAGAATTTGTTTGACAAAAGCACAATGTTGTGTTTTAATGCGAGTGTAAACATGTACAAGTTAACACATTGCAGTTTGAAAAATGTCCTGTATGAACAAAATGACGAGGTATTAAAAACACAAAACAACCTTGTTTCCACTGTTTGATCTCACATTCTAGCATTGCGATCTCAGGATTATGTCCCTATACCCGCGTATAATGTAGTTCCGCATTACATTAATTAAATTGCACGCGAGTTATTTATTTTTATATTCATGCACCAAACCATGACGCCCGCAAGTACATGCATATCACAGAAAGCACCGGTGACTGTTTTAAGGGGAACATGAATTAAGTTGTGCAGGCTATGGCTTTTGATTAGCATCATGCCTCTTCGCTATTATAAGTTACTTTTCCATTGATTGCACTTGAGCAAACGTCACCGAACCAACCCCACGTCAATCTGATCGTACGCCTCCAGTGATTTCCAGACTCGGAATTGCTCACAATGTGTAAAAACTCCTCACCAATACCAGATAATGCTACACATGAAACTGTATCTGAGGCAAAGCTGCATAATCATTGCTCAGTGCTTCCTTCGTTACTGCATACGGATCCACACCATTTATGAATGAAATTTTCTCTCTGTCTTTTTTTAATAGTCTCTTTATAATATATATTCACTTTGTCTTTTCATGATTTGCATAATAATATAAACAGAAATAAATATTTGTTTGTAAAACGACATTCTCTCTGATAAAACTTTGTAAAAACCTATGGTAAACACAGCTGTTTTGCCCTCAAAAATAATATGGCGTCTCCGGGGAGGTCACGTGACATTAATTCGCCTGTGGGAACTATGTATAGGAGGATAGGCTAACGTTAGATAACCCTCTTTATTCTATATCTAGATTTATGAAACATTATTATTCTAATGTAGCCTATAAAGACAACGTTATATTGTTGTGTGAGATTTAAAAAAAAAAACCTCAGGACAGGTTAATCACTTTTGGGGGCTGGTGGTGTCACGGAGTATAAAAATGTGAGTGGTTTGTTTGCGTCAGGTATGCGTCACAGTGGGTCCTGCTCATTTGTAAACTCAAGGTGGTGAGTAATGGTAATAGTGTTGGGTTTGATTGAGATGTGTACATTATAGCATGTTTGTGGGTGGCAGGAGAGTTGAATACATCCTCTGGTTTTCTCTCTGGTGTGCACTGGCCCTTGCGATAGCTGCCAGGTAAGTTTCCTTATTTTAAAGAGTTTTCTTGGTTAACGGGAGACTGAATTGCTTGTTGCTGAAATTGTATGTTTTCAGTTTGTTTCCTAAGGGGCTGCATATTCTCATGAGGTGAGTGAAGAAGATGTGTAGTTAAGTGCTGCAAATCTCCTGGGGTATGTATGATTTTAAGTTAATTTAGTTTGTTTTTAATTCTAAAGCCCTATAGAGTGCCGAAGTTACGACGTCACTCTGTAGGCCAAAACGCGGAAGTGAGCTAGCATTTTAGCATTACGGTTCCCTCGCTCTATAAAGCCTATGGGGTTTTTGAATGGGTTTTTGCTAAATCGCCTGAAATAAGGTCTGTGGTGAACAGAGCCTCTAAATATTTTCACGTTTTGATATATGACATAGAACACACATTTATAACCTGCTGTGGTTATAATTTATAAATCTTCCTCTTTGTTCAAGGGAAGGTCTTCAGAGCGACTGAAGAGAGCAAAATCATGTTCAGCCGTTACCTTTGACCTTCATCCAAACAGACAAACTTATTTACAATCCAGGACAAACAGGTGAGCTGTGAATGACCCTTGGTTGAAGATATCATCTTCAAATGCATTATGCAATATATGTGAGTTTGTTGTTGTCTTTGCAGTTAATTTCAGAGTTGTCTCCATGGATCCCAAATTTGTGCCTTTTGATCAAATGGTAAGACCAGATGTTTCACCATTTTGAGTGTTTCCAGAACCATGTACTGTATGATGTGGCTATTTTTCAATTTGGGAATGCTGGTGTGTGTGTGTGTGTGTGTGTGTGTGTGTCCTACAGCGTGTTGGTCCTTGTTCCAGGCATCTCTGCAGTTTTCTCCAGCTGTTCCTGCAGAGGGAAATGTTCTGATGGTTCCTGCTCAAGCAGGATCTCTGTGTAGCCTCAGTGCTGTAGATTCATTCATTAAAAACCAACACATTATGACTTTAGTCTTCTTTTTAGGTCTTCTTTAGTCTTCTTTCCCATGGCGCGCCGCCCTTGTTCCCCTTTCCAGTGTGGCCTCGGGGCGGAGCGCCCCTGCTCCCCTTTCAGTGTGGCCTCGGCGCGGGCGCCATGGTCCCCATGGCGCCCGCCCTTGCTCCCCTTTCAGTGTGGCCTCGGGGCGGCCGCCATTGGTCCCCATGGCGCCCGCCCTTGCTCCCCTTTCAGTGTGGCCTGGCGGGGCGGGCGCCATGGTCCCCATGGCGCCCGCCCTTGCTCCCCTTTCAGTGTGGCCTCGGGCGGGCGCCATGGTCCCCATGGCGCCCGCCTTGCTCCCCTTTCAGTGTGGCCTCGGGGCGGGCGCCATGGTCCCCATGGCGCCCGCCCTTGCTCCCCTTTCAGTGTGGCCTCGGGCGGGCGCCATGGTCCCCATGGCGCCCGCCCTTGCTCCCCTTTCAGTGTGGCCTGCGGGCGGCGCGCCATGGTCCCATGGCGCCCGCCCTTGCTCCCTTTCAGTGTGGCCTCGGGCGGGCGCCATGGTCCCCATGGCGCCCGCCCTTGCTCCCCTTTCAGTGTGGCCTCGGGCGGGCGCCATGGTCCCCATGGCGCCCGCCCCTTGCTCCCCTTTTCAGGGTGTGGCCTGGCGGCGGGCGCCATGGTCCCCGAAATGGAAATTCGGAGATATACATCTTGTTCCGGCTTGAGCCAGGATCGGCAGTGCATGCGAAAATCGTGATTCTGAAGCTCAAACGGTCTAGGAGTTATGCGCAATTTACTTTTCGATTTTTTTACGTCCCCCAGGGGGCCATGTGGAGGAGTGGGAGGAGTTGGATCTGGATCCGACTCCTCCCATGTGGAGGAGTGGGAGGAGTTGGATCTGGATCCAGACTCCTCCCTGTGGATTTCATGTTCTGCACACCACTTTACCATGGAAGCTTGTTTCTTTTTTCTTGAAAATGGAAAAAAAATGTAAGCCCTCCAGTCTGCTTCTGTTTTTGTGCAAAAAAAAAAATTCTCCAATCTTCTTGAAACTCTGGATTCTGATAGAGGGCCATGGGACTTAGTCCTGAGTGCAAAAATGGAGGTTTTAGACCCTTCCAGAGCTGAGATATTGAGATCCACGTAGCATTTATGCCATTCTAAATATCTGGGATATCTCAGCTCCGGAAGGGTGTAGACGAGCGCTCCATTTTTTGCACTCAGATCTAAGTGACATGGCCCTATCAGATCAAGTTAGAAGATCTCATAGTTTGCACAGAAGAAACATTAGGGGTACCACTGTCGTTTTTTTTTTTGTGCAAAAAAAAAAGTTTCTCCAATTTTCTTGAAACTCTGGATTCTGATAGAGGGCCATAGGACTTAGACCTGAGTGCAAAAATGGAGGTTTTAGACCCTTCCAGAGCTGAGATATTGAGATCACACGTAGCATTTATGCCATTTTAAATATCTCAATATCTCAGCTCTGGAAGGGTCTAGAGCCTCCATTTTTGCACTCAGTCTAAGTCACATGGCCCTCTCTCAGAATCCAAGTATCAAGAAGATTTGAGAAAACTTTTTTTTCCGTAGCATTTATGCCATTATAAATATCTCAATATCTCAGCTCCGGAAGGGTCTAGACGAGCCTCCATTTTTGCACTCAGATCTAAGTCACATGGCCCTCTAGTTCCTTTAAAAAAAAAAAAACTGAACATGAACTAGTTCATTATCATCTGTGTGAACTGAACTTCGAGCTAGTTCTTTTTAAGGATGAACTGGCACAACACTGCTTACAATTGCTATATATGTCAGAGGTCGCACACCTCTGGAGCAACTATGGGTTAAGTGTCTTGATCAGGGACACATTGGTGTCTCACAGTGGATTCGAACCCGGGTCTCTCATACCAAAGGCATGTGTCTTATCCACTGTGCCAGTATTTTATATGCTTTTTAAGCACTTAAAACTGCAGTTTTTTTCTTTTAAACATCAACATCTCATACATTCCCTACTCATGGGATAGAAGTGTCCATCATATGCGCACTTGATAGTCTCTGCAGAATTAGTAGGTCATCCGGGTACTTTTTGCCTACTCTTTTATGAGTACTGTGAATTCAGAGATACTTCTTCTGTCACTCTTTTTCACCTTCTATATAGCAGAGAAGCAGATGCAGACAAATTGCTTTTAGATGAAGCCATGGAGTTTTTTTTTTTTTTGTCTTGCCAGTCACCAGTTCATTTTGGGCTTTGAGGGTTGATGTTATGTAAAGCTGCTTGAAACAATGTGCATACAAATTACAATGTATTGTTACATCATGCTCAAAACTGGATGGTAAGCCCAACTCTGTAAAAAAAAGTTTTATTCATAAAAAAAAAGTCAAAAGGTCATGTATTGCCACACATTTAGCTGGACAAGAAAGTTCACTACTAAATATACTGTCAAACTTAGAACCAGAAACCTAAATTGATCAGTCCCACAAAAGCATAACAAATCCTACAGCATGTATCATCCTCAGTGATCTTTCATCTGGTCGTCCTCCCCAGTCTGCGTGTCTCTCCCTTCAGGAAGTTGATGTTTTCTCTGGAGGCTTTCAGTCGCTCCTTCAGCTCTACGATCTCCAGGCTAGTCTTCTTCTTTGCCGCTTTTTCTCGTGTTCGTATTTCCAGCTCTGCAACTGCAACATGAAACACTGAATGTTTAGTTCACATGATTAGAACTGCGGACTCATTTTAATGTACAGTATGTTCAGGGTTTAATTATAGCCCATCCACTGAGCTGTTCAATAGGAGCTGCAAAGGTAAGTGAAGTCACACTCACACTCGGTCTCGTGTTTGTAAGCACCCAACGTCAGCTGTCTGGTGGTGTTCAGAAGTTGCTGCATCATGGCTGTCGGGTCTTGAAATATCTGCAAAAACACAGGTTTTAGGCTTTATGATTGTATTATTACTATAATGTCATGTTGTTGTGCTGTTCTGATCAAATTCACACCATCTCGTTGTAGAACTTGGACACGGCTGTCTTCTTTGGCATCGCGCTGGAGTCTGACTGGAACAGCTTCAGCAGATGATACAGGGTGACCTGAAGAAAAAACACCACAACATCAAACTTTTGCTTTTTCTGTTCATTTAATACGAAGGTACAGTAATGCAGGGAGTCCAGTAGAAATGTTTAAAATAAAAACTGTGTACATTTTGGTAACACTTAATTTTACATGTAGTTTCTATAGTCAATCATGCATAGATACATGCAACTAACTCCTTACTTAAATTATATTGTAAGTACATGTAGTTAATTACTATTACTTCTAATATTTCATATTTCTGTATTCCAAATTTGATACATTAGTATCATACGATTATTTATGCAAATTGTAAGTGCTGTGTAAAATGCATCTACAAGTGCTCCTTCAAAAATATAAGTGTAGAGCCATGTGTTTTAATTATAGGCCTACTTGGCTTTTAGTGTTTGCGTTTGTATTATGTATAAAGTAAAAATAAGGTAGCCTAAGGTCCGTGTAACTCTTCACAATTCAATTTTCAGACCATAAAACGCAAATGAAAAATGGAAACCAGACATTCATTTTTCTTGTTTTTCCAGTTACATTATCATGTACTTTTTTCTCCTGTTTTTCAATTTTACTTGCGCTAAATTAATAAATGAAATAAATGAAATCTAAATGATTTTTTAATTTTCGTCTTGTAATTTGCGCCGTGAGCAGTTGCATCAATGAATTATTTCATTGATGCAACTGCTTTATTTACACTGCATGCACGTTGAGGAGAAGTTTAAAAGGTGGAACTTGTTTATTTTTAATGATGAATACCATCCGGAAATGACAGTGTCAATAAAGTAAAATCAAAGTCATGTGAAATACTATTTCCTACATTGAATAAACTAAATACAAAAATTAAAAAAAAAAAACATGAAAAGACAAACAAAGCAGTGACAAACTAAAGTTAAACAAAAATGTGAAAATGTTTTCATATAGATACACATTTAGCAGCTTTGTGATGATCACATGTAGGCTATACATAGTTCCCACATGACGTCACGACATACGGGCATTTGCCGAGCCGGCGCCATTGCTGCGGGGAAAACATTAGAAGAAACAACACGAGTTGAATGAAGTGAAATGAGTTTCGTGCTATATAGTGAAAATGTTCATCCCCTGCTGGGTCAATGGATGATAAAATCGTGCCGGAGGTTCAGATAAACCGGATTTTACACTACACCCGTCATTATAGACTCCATGGATGTGAGAAGACTAAGCTTTTGTCCGAACAACGACGGAGATTATGGCTGGCGAGGATAAAAGGAAAGAAACTCACTCAAAACACGCAAGAATTTGTTTGACAAAAGCACAATGTTGTGTTTTAATGCGAGTGTAAACATGTACAAGTTAACACATTGCAGTTTGAAAAATGTCCTGTATGAACAAAATGACGAGGTATTAAAAACACAAAACAACCTTGTTTCCACTGTTTGATCTCACATTCTAGCATTGCGATCTCAGATTATGTCCCTATACCCGCGTATAATGTAGTTCCGCATTACATTAATTAAATTGCACGCGAGTTATTTATTTTTATATTCATGCACCAAACCATGACGCCCGGCAAGTACATGCATATCACAGAAAGCACCGGTGACTGTTTTAAGGGGAACATGAATTAAGTTGTGCAGGCTATGGCTTTTGATTAGCATCATGCCTCTTCTGCTATTATAAGTTACTTTTCCATTGATTGCACTTGAGCAAACTGTCACCGAACCAACCCCACGTCAATCTGATCGGTACGCCTCCAGTGATTTCCAGACTCGGAATAGGGAATGCGGAGTTGACGTCACGCCATGTCGCCATTATGGGTCCGCCGCCATATTTACAGGATTCGCGCCCAATACCGCTGTATTTAAATGCATGTTTTGGAGGCTGTGTTTGGATTTTCTGTCGAGATTGTAATAAACGTTGATATGGTTGTTCAGTTCAACTGCCATAGCATGTCACACGATCGTTCAGTGAGGAAACCGAACAACGGAATACGTTTTTTCACCTTTCTTTCTTGGAAAAAACAATAAGGGAAGCAGGTCGAGGAGCTGACGAGAAGAAGCCGGATCGCGTAGGGGATGAGGAAGTAATGAGGAAAAACGCAATAATGAGGAAAAACTTTACTTAATGTCCTCCACAGCATACTATGTTTGTTAAAAGTTGTAAAAAGCAAGAGGTTGTGTATTGTATATTCATCGATGACTAACAGTTAGGAGGATAGTTGACTTTGTGGTTCAAGTTCTTGTTAGCAGATGATAAAGCTAGGACACATTGCATGAATCAAATTATATTTATTTTGTTTTCAATTAACAATTTGCTTTGATATTCTGTACATCTCTTTACATGCCTTTCTTTAAAACGTTTGTGAATCATGTTTTATATAACTGCTTAATAAATACATTAAGTGACTTCTCTGTTTCTGTACTGATTGCATCCGCAAAGACCCTTTAAGTACACATAAATGGGCAAAGATACATCAAACTATTTTAAAATAAACTACCAAATACCCTCATTTTTACACGTGTCATCAACATTAAATGATGACAATAAGGCACAGTTGTATTTAACAAGTTACCACATCTTGTGGCATTATAAAGTAATGTACATTGTTTTTCTTGCACAACCTATGAAAACTCAACATATAAACTGAAAATAGCAAGTTAACATTAACTATGAGAGACTACTTCTTCAGGTCAAATAGCTTTGAACTTTATGTACAATAGGGTCACGCCCTTGATCAACTTAGCATAGGCTTCGAACACCAAAACTAAATCAGATGCATCAACGTTGTTTATTGCGGATAGTTTGTCCAAACGTGTACGTTTTTGGCAGTGGCATTTAGTTTATCCTGGTAGGGTCCCTTCTCTCTTTCTTTAAACATCTCCATTTCTTCCGTTCTTCTTCAAATTTGCCTCAGGTTTCAGCCAAACACCCACATTATCCCCGAAGGTAAACAAAGATCGTGCCTGTGAAACATTATTATTCTAATGTAGCCTATAAAGACAACGTTATATTGTTGTGTGAGATTTAAAAAAAAAAACCTCAGGACAGGTTAATCACTTTTGGGGGCTGGTGGTGTCACGGAGTATAAAAATGTGAGTGGTTTGTTTGCGTCAGGTATGCGTCACAGTGGGTCCTGCTCATTTGTAAACTCAAGGTGGTGAGTAATGGTAATAGTGTTGGGTTTGATTGAGATGTGTACATTAGCATGTTTGTGGGTGGCAGGAGAGTTGAATACATCCTCTGGTTTTCTCTCTGGTGTGCACTGGCCCTTGCGATAGCTGCCAGGTAAGTTTCCATATTTTAAAGAGTTTTCTTGGTTAACGGGAGACTGAATTGCTTGTTGCTGAAATTGTATGTTTTCAGTTTGTTTCCTAAGGGGCTGCATATTCTCATGAGGTGAGTGAAGAAGATGTGTAGTTAAGTGCTGCAAATCTCCTGGGGTATGTATGATTTTAAGTTAATTTAGTTTGTTTTTAATTCTAAAGCCCTATAGAGTGCCGAAGTTACGACGTCACTCTGTAGGCCAAAACGCGGAAGTGAGCTAGCATTTTAGCATTACGGTTCCCTCGCTCTATAAAGCCTATGGGGTTTTTGAATGGGTTTTTGCTAAATCGCCTGAAATAAGGTCTGTGGTGAACAGAGCCTCTAAATATTTTCACGTTTTGATATATGACATAGAACACACATTTATAACCTGCTGTGGTTATAATTTATAAATCTTCCTCTTTGTTCAAGGGAAGGTCTTCAGAGCGACTGAAGAGAGCAAAATCATGTTCAGCCGTTACCTTTGACCTTCATCCAAACAGACAAACTTATTTACAATCCAGGACAAACAGGTGAGCTGTGAATGACCCTTGGTTGAAGATATCATCTTCAAATGCATTATGCAATATATGTGAGTTTGTTGTTGTCTTTGCAGTTAATTTCAGAGTTGTCTCCATGGATCCCAAATTTGTGCCTTTTGATCAAATGGTAAGACCAGATGTTTCACCATTTTGAGTGTTTCCAGAACCATGTACTGTATGATGTGGCTATTTTTCAATTTGGGAATGCTGGTGTGTGTGTGTGTGTGTGTGTGTGTGTGTGTGTGTGTGTGTGTGTGTGTGTGTGTCCTACAGCGTGTTGGTCCTTGTTCCAGGCATCTCTGCAGTTTTCTCCAGCTGTTCCTGCAGAGGGAAATGTTCTGATGGTTCCTGCTCAAGCAGGATCTCTGTGTAGCCTCAGTGCTGTAGATTCATTCATTAAAAACCAACACATTATGACTTTAGTCTTCTTTTTAGGTTGGCGCCCGCCCTTGCTCCCCTTTCAGTGTGGCCTCGGGCGGGGCGCCATGGTCCCCATGGCGCCCGCCCTTGCTCCCCTTTCAGTGTGGCCTCGCGGCGGGGCGCCATGGTCCCCATGGCGCCCGCCCTTGCTCCCCTTTCAGTGTGGCCTCGCGGCGGGGCGCCATGGTCCCCATGGCGCCCGCCCTTGCTCCCCTTTCAGTGTGGCCTCGGGGCGGGCGCCATGGTCCCCATGGCGCCCGCCCCTTGCTCCCCTTTCAGTGTGGCCTCGGCGCGGGCGCCATGGTCCCCATGGCGCCCGCCCTGCTCCCCTTTCAGTGTGGCCTCGGGCGGGCGCCATGGTCCCCATGGCGCCCGCCCTTGCTCCCCTTTTCAGTGTGGCCTCGGGCGGGCGCCATGGTCCCCATGGCGCCCGCCCTTGCTCCCCTTTCAGTGTGGCCTCGGGCGGGCGCCATGGTCCCCATGGCGCCCGCCCTTGCTCCCCTTTCAGTGTGGCCTCGGGCGGGCGCCATGGTCCCCATGGCGCCCGCCCTTGCTCCCCTTTCAGTGTGGCCTCGGGCGGGCGCCATGGTCCCCATGGCGCCCGCCCTTGCTCCCCTTTCAGTGTGGCCTCGGCGGCGGCGCCATGGTCCCCATGGCGCCCGCCCTTGCTCCCTTTTCAGTGTGGCCTCGGGCGGGGCGCCATGGTCCCCATGGCGCCCGCCCTTGCTCCCCTTTCAGTGTGGCCTCGGGCGGGCGC
>JAQIUQ010003264.1:0-26695 GCA_030378365.1 Hybognathus amarus
AAATCATTTATAACTACACTCACCGGCCACTTTATTAGGTACCCCATGCTAGTAACGGGTTGGACCCCTTTTGCCTTCAGAACTGCCTCAATTCTTCGTGGCATAGATTCAACAAGGTGCTGGAAGCATTCCTCAGGGAGTTTGGTCCATATTGACATGATGGCATCACACAGTTGCCGCAGATTTGTCGGCTGCACATCCATGATGCAAATCTCCCGTTCCACCACATCCCAAAGATGCTCTATTGGATTGAGATCTGGTGACTGTGGAGGTCATTTGAGTACAGCGAACTCATTGTCATGTTCAAGAAACCAGTCTGAGATGATTCCAGCTTTATGACATGGCGCATTATCCTGCTGAAAGTAGCCATCAGAAGTTGGGTACATTGTGGTCATAAAGGGATGGACATGGTCAGCAACAATACTCAGGTAGGCTGTGGCATTGCAACGATGCTCAATTGGTACCAAGGGGCCCAAAGAGTGCCAAGAAAATATTCCCCACACCATGACACCACCACCACCAGCCTGAACCATTGATACAAGGCAGGATGGATCCATGCTTTCATGTTGTAGACGCCAAATTCTGACCCTACCATCCGAATGTCACAGCAGAAATCTGAGACTCATCAGACCAGGCAACGTTTTTCCAATCTTCTATTGTCCAATTTCGATGAGCTTGTGCAAATTGTAGCCTCAGTTTCCTGTTCTTAGCTGAAAGGAGTGGCACCCGGTGTGGTCTTCTGCTGCTGTAGCCCATCTGCCTCAAAGTTCGACGTACTGTGCGTTCAGAGATGCTCTTCTGCCCACCTTGGTTGTAACGGGTGGTTATTTGAGTCACTGTTGCCCTTCTATCAGCTCGAACCAGTCTGGCCATTCTCCTCTGACCTCTGGCATCAACAAGGCATTTCCGCCACAGAACTGCCGCTCACTGGATGTTTTTTCTTTTCAGACCATTCTCTGTAAACCCTAGAGATGGTTGTGCGTGAAAATCCCAGTAGATTAGCAGTTTCTGAAATACTCAGACCAGCCCTTCTGGCACCAACAATCATGCCACGTTCAAAGTCACTCAAATCACCTTTCTTCCCCATACTGATGCTCGGTTTGAACTGCAGGAGATTGTCTTGACCATGTCTACATGCCTAAATGCACTGAGTTGGCGCCATGTGATTGGCTGCTTAGAAATTAAGTGTTAACGAGCAGTTGGACAGGTGTACCTAATAAAGTGGCCGGTGAGTGTAATATTATATACAAAAATAAGAATTTTCAATTTTGATTTCATTGTGAGTGTATGTCGGTTGACTTCACTACATTTTGAAGAGGAAATTAATACTTTTACTTCCTTTAATTAATCCTTTCAAAACATTTGTGCTGAAGGAGAAATGTTACAACAGGAAGTGCTGGCCCTCTGTCAGCAGTGTAACAAGAGAATCATCATACTGATCTCATCAGAAATCTTTTTACTGCAGGACATAATGAAAATACTAACCCCCTCGGACTAAAGATGAGCAAATGTCAAACTAGAGGGCACAACAGCCTCAAAACTGAAATATGACTCCAGGAACCCAGAGGAAAGTGATATGTGATGAGTGGAAAGCATTGAAATGAAACAGTCATTGGTTAGTATTAACCTGTATACTTAATATGTCAGAGACTGAAAGTTTACCTATACCAACTTACTGAGTTGAATATTCAATTATCTAAAATATTAAAACCTCTCTAGACACAACCCCAAAATTACTTTTAAATTCTACATTAGATTTTAGGTTTAAGTATCAAATTCTAAATAGTTACAATTCTAAATAGTTTTTTTTTTTTACTTTTAAATTCATAAGCACATGAACATACAAAAGTAAAAGTATGGTAGAAAGGCGGGAATATTTTCAAATAAAATTAATGAGTCACCAACTGCCTCACTTGTGATTATCATTAACTAAATGAAAAAAAAAATCAAATAAATAAAACATTAATGGAATTAAAATTAAATATAAAAAAAATACTTAAGCTAGTTGCCAAGGCAAAATATCAAATTTTTAAGTTGAAGTACTAAATTAATACTACAATCAATTATACTAAAATAACACCAAGGACCTGCAGATGCGGTTAAAAGACAAAAGCTGTTAAAGTAATAGAGAGCAATTTATTGAGGCATTTGTAAAGAAGGCTGCCAGGACACAGCTTGACATGTCAACTCATCCTCAATAAAAAACAAAAAAACAAATGCACAAACATTGAAAAACAACTTTATTTTTTCACTACAGTTTTTTTCCTTCACAGAACGGAGCCAGATTTTTCATAATTGCTATTTTGTTAAGGTTAGACAATTGTGAAAATAAAAGGAAATTAAGTTAAAAAATAAACAATAAGAATATAGCTGCGGCCCGATTGGGGCCCGCGTGGCACGGGACCCGGATCCTGGGGAGGCCCCGGGATGGGGCCGTCCCCGGCTTTGCTCATGAGCTCTCAGCTATATTTTGTGTGTGTGTGTGTGTGTGTGTGTGTGTGTGTGTTTGTGTGTGTGTGTGTGTGTGTGTGTGTGTGTGTGTGTGTGTGTGTGTGTGTGTGTGTGTGTGCAGAGCCGGTGGCACCGCCACCTTGGTGCCTTTAGGGTTATTCTGCACGACGTGCAAAAGCGTAACCCCTGCTTTTGGAATACATACTAGTATGTATTCCACAATTGGAATACATACTAACATACTAGTCAGAACTGAATAGTTGATATCTGAATGACAGATCACCATAGAAGTCACTGGAAAAAATGTGACTAAGTAACAAAAGAATAGTTACTAGTCACCATTGAAATAAGTACTAGTGTCTAATGAATAAGTACTAGTATCTATTTAATAGGTACTAGCATCTAATGAATAAGTACTAGTAACTAATTAATAAGCATTGGTATGTAATGAATAAGGACTAGCATCTAATGAATAAGTACTAGTATCTAATAAATAAGGACTAGTGTCTAATGAATAAGTACTAGTATCTTTAAAAAGGTACTAGTACCTAAAGAATAAACACTAGTATCTAAAAGAAAGGCACTAGTATCTAAAGAATAAGCACTAGTAGCTAATGAATAAGTACTAGTACTTAATGGAATAGATACTAGTATCTAAAAAATAAGTACTAGTAGCATGAAAATAGAGACTAGTAGGTTAAAATGATTAAATGTTAAAACGGCTTGCCATACTCTATCTGTCGTTTCGACTAGTCACAATTACGTTACAGATATCTTAAATGATAATACAAACTATCCAAAATGTAATTACGACTAGAAAGACGTTGTTGATATCTACAATGTTAATTACGAATAGTCAAACTTAGCTTTTAAATGTTAAAAGGGCTTGCCATACAGAAGTGTAGGCTCAGAGAGACACTCAACATTTTCAAACCAAAATATCTGACTTTCTGTGGGTCCTAGCTCATGAGTGTAAATTAGAAAGTTGTCCGGCTTGAGGAGAATATATGAATATATGAAACGATGAGATCAACATGTGTACTGAGTTTCATATTATTACATGCAAGCGTGTTTGATTTATGGACCAAGTTTTTGGACCCCGTTCCAGGGGGCGCTGTCTAGCCCCCTTGCCACACCCGGGTACCATCTTCCCGGCTCTGATGGCTGTGGGATCTGACCTGTGTGCAAAGTTTCAAGAGTTTTCAAACCCATTAAGGGCCCCAAAAGCCGCTAAGAGACTCAAAATCATCAAAAAAAAGGAATGTTAAAGTTTGATGCGTTGCTATGGCAACATTATCTTAGATATTGAATAATGCTTTCACAGTTCTTCATCTGGCGTGTGTTTACATTATACAGATGAAGTTTGAAGCAAATCGGGTAAAAGTAAGAGTGTGATTTCAAAGCATTTTGAAAGTGAAACACTTTCTGCTGCCAGTTGGTGGCGCTATATATTTGACTCACAATAGTCACATCCATGTGATCGGCCTCTTACAACGAACACACTGCTGAAGTTTCATCAAGATCAGTTAATGTATGCAGAAGTTTTAACACACTTCCTTTTTGATTTATGGACCAAGTTAATTTAATTAATACACTAATTATATAAAACTATTGTCAATGCACTACAATTAAACAGGTTATATGCCTTTACTTATAAAAAAATAAAAATAAAAACTTATTTAAAAAATACCAGGCTTAAGAAATGTATTTACTTTAGCAGGCCAGACACACAGTGAAATGATTAAGCCCCCTCCCCCTACACACACACACACACACACACAGACTGTGTGTCAAGAGACTCAAGAAAGACTCAGGCTCAGAAAGAGCATGATCATATTCAAACTACAATATCTGACTTTCTGTGGGTTTGAGCTTATTATTGTTAATTAGAAAGTTGTTTGGCTTGAATAGAACAATATACACGGCAAGTTTTGTAACTGTCAGTAAAACTAACCAAGTTATAACACACTTTATGTGTCCTTTTTTAGTCAAAAAAATTCGCCACGGCCAAACCGTTCGAGATATCACAAATCCGTCCGGAATTTAGCATCCTCAATGTCTTGACTTCATGCACACCGAGTTTGGTGGTGATTGGTAACAGCATGGGTTGTAATTTGATGTTTTTCTAGGACATTTATTTAAAAAAAAAAACATAATTCCCGACTTCCGTTTGAACTGTCGTAAAACTTAGAGCACGAAAGTTGTTTGGCCTGATGTGATCTATGAGTGTACCGAGTTTCATATTAATCCATGCACGTGTGTTTGATTTATGGACAAATGTTCGAATCCCTAAAAGAATGCATCCTAAAAGAATGGTAAAGTTTGATGCGTCGCCACGGCAACAGTTTCAAAGATATCAAGAATCCATTCATAGGTCTTCATCTGCCGTGTATTTACATTATACAGATGAAGTTTGAAGCAAATCGGGTAAAAATAAGAGGGTGATTTCAAAGCATTTTGAAAGTGACACACTTCCTGCTGCCAGTTGGTGGCGCTATAACTTTGACTCACAATAGTCACATCCATGTGATCGTCCTCTTACAGCGAACGCACTGCTGAAGTTTCATCCAGATCAGTTAATGTATGCTGAAGTTATGACACACTTCCTGTTTCACGTTTCTCGCCATAGTTTCGTTTCCTCGCCACGGCCAAACCGTTCGAGATATCGAAAATCCCCACACAAACTTTCATCCTCAATGTCTTGACTTCACGCTGACCGAGTTTCGTCGAATTTGGATCAGAGCTCTCAGGAGGAGTATTTAAAAGTTCATTGCGTGTGTTTTACAAAAAAACCTCAATAGCCGACTTCCTGTTGGGCTGGGGTAAAAAGTAAGAACGCGAGGTATAGATGAAATTCTGCTATCGACATGTGTACCGAGTTTCATATTATTACATGCAAGTGTGTTTGAGTTATGGACCAGGTGTTCGGACCCCATTCCAGGGGCGCTGACGAGCCGCCCTGCCACGCCCGGGTACCAGCTTCAGCCCGGCTCTGATGGCCGCGGGTTCTGACCCCGTGTGCAAAGTTTCAAGAGTTTTCGAGCATGCTCAGGGGCCCCAAAAGTGCCGAGATAGTCGTCAGAAAAAAAAAAAAAAAAAAAAAAAAAAAATAATCGGAAGGGAAACAATCAGGGCTCTGCGCCCTTCAGGGGCTTGGGCCCAAATCGAAAAATACAACAGGAAGCATTTTTGAAATCTACAAACATGACTGACTGAAAACAAGATGAAAGTTTTGACAGGCAAGTTGGACACATCTTACATACACACATACACAAACCGAAGTTCTGACAAGAACAGTACAATATTGGTTGCGAAGGGCTAAATTAACAAAAACAAACCTATTGCAGGGAATGTAACATGCATGTAATTTGCACAAGCATGTGTGGAATGTCCATAATTAATCTTAAAACAACAAAAACCTTTACCATCATTACAATTAACAAAATATTAAACCAATTATCTACAAAGCTTTCACTCACAACTCCAAAATATTAAGGCACTATTTTAAATGCTACTATAGTTTTCCTGCCAATATTGACATGAACAACTGTCACAGCAGTTTTCCACTATCATATTAATAAATAATTGCATTTGTCTTTAAACAGTGCTGTTGGTTAACCCCGTGTTGTAGGTAGGATAAACTGGCAGTTTGTTAAATGGATTGTTTAGCATGAGCTAATTAGCAGCAAAAGTCTTTGACCTCTGCATAGTTGATTGTTCTGCTACTGGTTATAATTGACGGATTCATTTAAAGGCCAATTCAAGTTACATGTCAATAACCAATGAGTAGTAGAAACTGCACAAATGGTCAGTTATACTTCATTGATACCTAAAAAATCAAGTTCTATAATGGCTAAAACCAAAACAAGGTGTGCTTATCTATGGCTAGCATAAAAAAAGGTCAGTCACAGCCGGTTATACTTTTAATGATACTGATCTCCAAGAGTTTTTGGTTTGGTATATGTTCATAATAAGGAAAAATCGTAAGATGACATGACAGTGTTCAGCTTTCAGAGTCTTAAAGCTGGAAATTGTTCATGCAAACAGAACAAAACAGACGGCACATGGAAAACAGGCAAGAGGAGAGGGTGGGAGAGGCACGAGAGACATGATGATAGATCAATGAGGTGAGGTCTGCAGGGTGAGGGTGTTCATGAACATGGTCCATGTACACTGGAGCACAGAGGAAGGACACAAGGAGGCTTTCATTTTTCTGCAAAGACAGAGTGACACACAGCAGGTTAAAAGGGTTCGATCTATACAAATGCCAAATGCTGAAACAGCGCAACCATTTTCAATATTGATCAGAAATGTTTCTTAAGCACCAAATCCACATATTGGAATTCAGTGGTAGCGATGATATGGATCGCTGATATAACATCGGCCGATATGCTGATACATTTTTTACGCATTGGTATTGTTCCGATGCTCATAATAGGGCCGATGGTTATTTGAACAGTGTGCGCGTGTAGATGTGAGTGTGGGGCGGGCGGATGTTTGTTTTTCGCGAGCGATGCAGTTACCTGCTCGCAGAGTCTCTAGTCGGTTTAAACATCAAGACAAAGGAAGACTGGAAGGCTGGTGTGCAGCTTCTGTCAGCCTTACTAAGGCATATTTTGTCCAGCCAAAGCCTTATTTTGACCGGTGAGTGATGTAGATGTCAGATGAGCCGACTGCTGCACTTGTTTAACAGAGAGACGAGCAGGAGAAAGTGAAAGCCTGGTCACGCACACGCCATACTTCAAACTCTCTCTCTTTGCACACGCATATTAATGAATTGAGTGAATATCTTTAAAATACACAATGGTTAAAAGGTCGAAGACTGAGAATTTTTTTTTATTTTTTCTTGTTAAACTGCCACTGGTTGTGATATCTGCTTGAAGTGAGCATTGCCTTATTTTTCACTGAAAAGCTTCCATACATTCAGATGACAAACCACACTTTCAATAGACAAAGAACAATCTATCTACGTAATGAAATGGTTTTTTTTTGTGTTGTTGACACAAATCTTTGTGCGATGTTCCTAAACTGCCTGGATACATCACACGAACATGTGCAGTGGTTGATTGGCAGCATTCGAATTTGCAAACTAATGACTCCTTAGAACCGATTACACTTTCACAATGGTTAAAACAACTGATCTGTCCAACACTAAACTCAGAGGGACATAAATCGGAAACACTTTACAATAAGGTTTCATTTTATAAAGTCTAGTTAACTTAGTCAATGATTGGGGTGGTTTTGTCATGGAGTAAATCCACATAGAAACTAATATTAATAGAATGTTAACTAATGTCAGTTAACTAGACTTTAATAAATGGAACCTTATTGCAAAGTGTTTCGGATTTATGTGAATGACATCTGGTGAAACAGTTTTATATTGCAGAAAACAAAATATTCCCAATGTTGATTTTACCAATATTGATGCGGCCCTAATCCTCGCTATGTGTTTTCTATACAGAGATATCAACATCTGTAAATATCGATATTAGCCATAACAGCAATATTAATATTGGATTCTAGATATCGGCCACAGATTTCAGCATCGACGCATCACTAATTAGAACGATTTTAAGGTCGTGTAGACACTTAGAGCTGGTGTAATGGCTTCTCAAGATTGAGTTTTCATGCGTTTTAACTTGTTAATGACAGCTTTGAATGAAAAGCCCAACTGTTGTTAGAAACATCAACATCATTCTGAATGTCTCTATGTATGTTTATCAGAGTTCATTGTAAAATTTGGTTACTTTTATGTGAACAACGGGGCTTTTACGTGGCTCTGTACTTTGTCTGGCGTATGTAAGTGTGTGTTGACTATGTTTGCTGCATCAACACCTCTTTGCTGTTTTTGGAGTGGATCTTGTCGCCTCTTAATCTCACGACTCGGGTTGGAGATGATTTTTCTCAACAAATTCCTGACACGAGTTTTGAATGGCTCGCTAACCTAGAGGATGTTTCGAGTCTTACAGGGTAATGATGTTTTCCGGTGTTTATCTGATAGACTGTATGGAGTGGACTGTTTACTGGGAGATGCTACACTTATAGGTTGCCCGAGGGAGAAATTTGGATTGCGTTGTAGATGCCGTATTAGAACAAGCAGAAGCGACTCAAAGTAGTTCCCTCAGCAGATTGAGGATTTCGAAAACGTTAGAAAGCTTTTTGAGAACGCACGTTCTGCAGTTGGACTTTTTAGAAAGTTTAAGATCATTTTCCTTCATCGTAACCTTACGTCTTTCTCAGATCCGTCAGTTCTACCTAATCGTGTGGCAAGAGCTTCGGCTGAATGTGAGCCAGCTTCGGTCAGAGGTAAAGATGTGCGACGTGCTTTAATAAACGTGTTACTGCGAAACGCGCGGACACTTTCAGGCGCTTTGCCTGTGACTCATTAACGTTTTGGTTGTCGTCGACTGAATGGCGAAGGGTCCCAACCCTCCAGTAGAGTCATCTAAGGAGCGAGACGGAACCTGACCCGCGACTCCGAATGAAAGTCAGTGTCGACGCACAAGACTGAACAGATGCTAAACTCTGCCGTGGATGTAGAGGACTCGGGTTGGTTAGAGGCAGAAAAGACGAGCATGAGGAAGAAGATGAGGGCACTCTTACGGGGCTGCTGTGAAGGCTACGGAGAAACACCCTCAAGTGGCTGCTTATGTTCTGCGGCTAGAGGAAACCAGCACCGGACTGGAGCGTGGACTGCTTCTCATGGGGCTCCGCGTGTGCTCGGCCTGATTTGGTCATATGCTTGAGTACGGGATAGCGTGGGCTCCCACCGTTACTGAGAGGAGACAGAGGAGTCTCCAGGTCCTCCAGCCGCTGGGTCAATGCCAGTTTCTGCTGAATGGCCATGCGGAGAAAGCGTTGAGTGTCTTTTCTCATCCTCAGCGGCGGCGAGCTGTCTCTGCATCTCTTCTAACTGAGTTACATACTGGTCACATCTGTGAAACGGGGAGATAATAAGAATACAGGAAACGAGATGGAGATACATATAGAATAAAATAACAAAAGAATAAAAGGGATTACACTTTGCATAAACATCCCTTAAATTTTTTTATTTATTAAAAACTGATGCAAGAATGTACTGGAATAGTGTTTTCTGTCTGTACCTCATGAGAGCACTACACACACACACACAAAACAGAGCATAAGCCTTTGGTGCCTAAAAAATGAAATGACAATAAACCAGCAAATAGGTAAATAACCTTGATAATTATGCTTGCGATCACTATTTTCTATTGCTCATACTTTAGTTTAAAACAAATCCTTAATCCAATCCAAAAGTATATCTTTAGCCTGTAACTTGTTTAGGCACTAATCATGTTAAACATGACAAGAAAAACTGTGTTCTGTTAAGGAAAGACTTATGCAAACTAGACAATTTTAGCCTGGCGGTGGAAAAAGTGGATGGAGAAAGAAATTCAAATGGATCCCATAGATTTACATTGAAAATATCAAAGGATCAAAACAGAAACACACAGAAGAGAGCTCCTTCAGCGTGGGAGTGTAACCAACCATCTAGTAACTAAAGGTATTTTTAAAGGTGCAGTATGTATTTTTTTTGACTGCACTAAAGCATGAATATACCATAATATGTTTGCAGATATATGGGAAATATGCTAATTTCACGTGTTTCTTCAACAAACAACGATACACCCGGTTATTCCACTTCAAAATGTTTGTTCAAGTGTCAAAGTCCCAATTAGTATTTATACACCCCTAGGTTGCCAATTAATGGAAAACAAAGCTTATTACAGCAATGGAAGCCAGCAAACGAACTGGGTCAGAGAACACATTCTAATCAACCTAAAAAGCCTCAGCATCCAACAGTCCAGAGACATATTAAACATGGATAAATACAACTCAATAACTTACAGTGTAAGGCTCATCGCCTTCCATTGTCAATTTCGATTGTTCCTGTTGCGTGTCCTCAAATTGGCGACCCACGTGAGTAGGGATGCACCGAAATGAAAATTCTTTGCCGAAACTCGAAAAAGAGGAAACCAAGGCCGAAAACAAAACACCGAAAGAAATTATGCCAATTATTAGTATCATTGCATTTATGGCTATGACTGTGTACAAACTTAAATCAAGGCATTGCAATTGCGAATTAATATAAAAATTTCAAAGAATAAATCAATTACAAATTATGCAAATATTTATTTAGCACAATGCACAGTAGGCTAAAAAAAAATTAAAACTAAAATGTTTTTGACCCCACTCATGAGTACATTAAGTAATATTCTGGCCTGGTTTAAAAGGTTTTAAAATTAAATGTTCTCTCATAAAAACAAAAACAGCTTCTCATCACACCAGCACCCAGTTTGCACGTCTAACTTAGTTGCTTACATTTTAAAAATTTAGCATACAACAGCATAAAAAGCCTTTTTAAATGAACAAAGGTCCATGTTTAATACAAATGTACATGAAACTTAATGAAACATGTTTAGTGAATGTAGAACAATATTTAAGAGAGCACTTAATTTAGTTCTATCTATACATGTCCTCATATACATGTCCCTATACATATTTTTTTTGTAATGTCACAAGTAATAATCTCAGGGTTTACTGGGTTTTACATGATTATTTTTGTATTGGTGGTGGAATACTAAAAAATAAACATTGCTATGTGTTTATCTTTCTTCTTCTCACCGATTCCTAATGGTTAGAGGACAGTTATTTGAGTCGTCCCCTGTTGTTTCAAGGAATAGTACAACGGGGAGCGGGTCAAATATAAATGCCTCGACCGTTTGGAGCGGTGCGCGCGCTGTCTGTGGAGACTTGGCGCTGCCTTGTTTATACTTTCGCCTGCCTCCGCAGCGCGCGAGTTTCCACAGACAGCACTCGCACCGCTCCAAACGGTCAAGGCGTTTATTTGACCGGCTCGCATCCGGGAGTCGTCGTCATGGCGGCGCGCATTGTTTAGGGCAGATATAGAACCAGTATAGAACAAGGCTTCCATCTCCTCGAGGGTTCAGAGACACTGAAATATGTCCGCACCGCAGACATGTTGCTTCAGACAAGCATGTGCAGGTCACGTTTTCTGTTTGCCTCATCACAACATTTCGGCCGTATTGTTTCGCTGAAAGTCTTTCGCCGAAAACCGAAAATGCACTTTAGGGCCATTTTCGGCCGAAAATTTTCGGTGACCGAATATTCGGTGCATCCCTACACGTGAGTGTTGAGTCTGAGGAGGAGGGGGCGGGAAAGAACCCTCTCCAATACTTTGAACTTAGACTGCAGTACCCATTTCAACCACTAGCTGTCAATCTTACATACTGCAACTTTAAAACTGCTGATGCCGATATTTTTGAAATGAGGTCGGCCGTTGGCCAGTATAAATTAATAGTTATTTAGGAAGGATGCACAGTAAAAGACATTTACATGTAGAAAATAATTTCTAAATCATACAGGGCTCCAGACTAACTTTTCCAGTGATTGATCTGGTGCTACCAACTTTCTCAGTTGGTCACACCTGCATTTGATTTGGTTGCACCTTTTTTTTGTTTTGTTTTTTGCTACATGCAATGGGATTAATCAATGCATGCTGATGAATAGTAGTTTTAAATGGACCAAAGCTAGCAAAGGCTTTCTGGATTGCAGCATAAATACCTGAAATATATATTAATTATCATTGCCAAATTTCAGGATTTTCATGGATTGGACAGTAATTTTAAACTGTAATTTTAAGCATTTTACATTTGAATTATATACAATCTATTTACATTTGATTTATAATCTTCTGTCTTCTTACCTTCTGCATTTTATAATAATTTCCTTTTCCTCAGATTACTCTCATCTAACCGCTGAAAGACATAGGAAGTTTTGTGAGACATTTTAATTTTTATATACGCCTTAATTTGTGAATTCGTAATTGGCGCGTTCCACCATCAGTGTGCAATGCGTGTGACGTCTACGTTCGTCAATAAATAAACGGCACGTTTTGCGGAAGAACACTTTAGCCGGAGCTACTTCTCTCCATTAATGTCTATGGCGAGCAGGCACTGGGCAACTCCACATCAGAGTCGACCCCGGGATAAAATAGTCAGAATATAAACACTTATTATAGGCATATCTTAGTGATTCAGGATAAGTCAAAAACACGGTTTGGAAAATGGATTCACGATGTAGCCTACTCATTCATTTTGAACACAAGTTACGGACTGCAGCAGCTAATTCAACGGCGTTCTGTTGCGTGAGCGTCCACTTGCACATAACGGACCACATAAAATTTTTACTTGCACATTCTCAAAAAATGGTTGCATATGCGACCAATTTGGTCGCAGTCTGGAACCTTGTTATGAAAAGGGTTTATATTGGCATCGGCCATACAAAAAATATATATATCGCTTGACCACTACAAAATAATCAAACAAAATAAATGTTCTATAGGTTTAGATTTTTCTTTTTACAGTTACATGACTTTATCCCCGCTTCCACTACTCACTGTTCCCTTGACACTTGATCTATGACTTGAGCTCAGAGCGAGCTGCCCTTGCCTGCACACGGGATCAGAGAGCTGCACGTTAATCAGCATGTGAGGAACTCAGTGGGAGAACAGGCCTTGATATTATAATCTTATTAGTGTGCTTTTAAAACAGGGTCATGACTGTCTAATCTCTATGACTATATCCCAAAGACCTCTCATAAGTCTTTCAATATATGTAAACAAACACTGCCTGCAGTCTTTCACCATGATGCAGGTTGTACTATTACTATAAAGACCTCTACAAATCCTTATATCACCTCAGCTGATGATTTATAATATCTTCGCTACCCCAAGACAATCCATGAAGCTGATTGGATATAAAAGTTAAAACTAATAAAATTAAAATTGTTTAGTTTGTTTTCTGAATTAACAAGGGAAACCTGAAATTTCAAACTCATCTGCATTCTTTCCATAAATCCAACAAGTGTACAAATAACTAGTTTTACACTAAAACCCCTATAGACAGGAGCTATGTGCTGCACGAATGATGACCTTAGAAACTTCCTTAGGCCAGCGAGTACACAAAGCAATTTGTGTACATGTAATCCCATCATACCTGCTTGCAAACATGACCCTTAGGGAGGAGAAGGTGGCTGCATCCTCCTTCAAAGCCTTCAGTTCATTTCTCAGCTTCATCATTGTCTCAGTCACCATGCTTTTCTCTGTCTCGTACTTTGTCTTCAGGTTGGTCAAAGCCAATTCAGCCGTCTGGGGAAGAAAAATGACTAAATCAGACACCACATCAAAAGAAACCATGTGCTTCATTTTAGAAATATAGTCTAACTGCACAGAGTAAAGGATATTACAAAACTGTTGAATCAATTCCCAATAAAAGTAGTGATAGATTGATATATTAGTCAGGCCAAGTTGTTTACCAATATATGGCTATTTCAAGAGTTGTGTCTGCTCTATCATTGACGAGTTTGTCGATTTCAATGTACATTTTCTGTATAAATACGTTAAGTAAGTGTTTACTGCACTGTACAGGATTAGAGCTGAAAAGTAGGGCTTTTGAAAAGTAAAGGTTAAAGGTAAAGGCTTTAACATTTGTAAGAATTTTTATGTATTAATTGCTTTTTTATTGTGTGAACAGCATGTACAGAAACTTAAAAAATGAGACCTTCCCTGACTTACTAGGTTCTCTATAAAAGCCTGTAGGCTGATTTATATGTGAAGACATCGGGACATTTATGCCTTCCTGAAAATGAATGAATGAATGAATGAGGCATTTACATAGTGCTTTCATTTGTACTACTGTACACCCAAAGCACTTTACAATCATATCAGGGGATCTCTCCTTAATCACCACCAGAGTGTGCAGCATCCACAGTACAGACGGTGCCAGTGTGCTCACCACACACCAGCTGTAGATGGCTACGTTTACACACGCAAAACTGTTGTTTAAGGTCCTTTCACACTGGACTTTTGACGCACGAATAATTCGCGCGATGGTTTTATTTTTTGATCAGCTGTTTGTATAATGAGTGCTTCCACACTGAACGCGAATGTGCCGAGGCGAAAAAACGACGTATTTATTTCGCTTCGATGTCAATTTTTGAGGGCGAAAAAAAAGGCTTCAGCCAATCATATACAAGGAAACAAAGGTGACGTGACCGCAACAATGACGGATCGTCTGATTGCTTGTGTGTCGAGTCGTCTGTGAATGAAAATCTGAAACAAGGACTGGTGGGACGCTGTGCTCATTCGTTCGTATCGAGCCCAACCGGGTGTTTACAAGGCTTTTCAGTCCATTTGAGCCTTCAATTCGTTTACTAAAACTGTGTATTTGATTGCATGTAAACGTAACCCCTGATGAATGGGACAGCTCACCTTCTGCCATGTTTCTAGCCATACTAGTGTTGTCACGATACCAAAATTATTGTTTCGATACCGATACCAAGTCAAGTATTGCGATTTCGATACTTTTTCGATACTTTTACTGAAAAGGAAAGTATTTCTTACAAGGCGTTTCACATGCACCTCCTTTGCATAGGTCTGTGCTCTTTAATGCTGTAATAACCTAATATAAATAAATCACTGACATGCACATGCTCTGATGCTATAATCATATAGCCGATAGATCATTTTGCTGATGTTTTGTATCCTTTAATTTAGCAGCTTGCTAATTATTTATGCTATCCATGAAAGTTGGGGGGAAAGTTGTACACCTAATACAAAAATAAATGAAACATCTCCAGTTAACTAGCAGAGAATTCATTTAGTTCGCTATTAAATAAGAGATCTGGCGCTAAAATCTGTTGTTTTTTTAAAAATCAAGCAGAGCGCTCTTTTTCAGTAGTATGGATACAGTGTCTTTTGCAGTCGCGCGCCCTCTTCACACGGACGCGCGCTTCAAACTATCGCCGTTGCAGAGACTATTGTGTACAAGCCGCTGGATTATATTTCTAATAACGTGCAATGTATGACCATCAGACCGGCCCTCGCGGCCTCGAAACACTACCGGCCCACCGGAAGAGAGCCCACTCACCGGATTGCCACTCCGCTACTGACAGGCGGCCACTGTATCACGTGTGCTCGCGCATGCAGCCGTCTCGCGGTAGTGTTTGTCTCATGACAGCTGCAGCTTCTTTGCTGCGCGCGTGAGGAGAAACATAGACGTTCATAGGGAGAGACTGGAAGCGTGCGTGGCACACAGCAAAATGAAATAAGTCTCTTACAAATCTGAAACGCGGTCATTCATAAAAGTATCGATACTAATAAATTTAGGTATCGTGAGGTTTTTAATTTCCGAGATCTCGCGATACTTCTGAAGTATCGAGTGCACCGTGCAACACTAAGCCATACTCTCTGTTCTTTAAGATTCAAAACCTTCTTTTCTGCTTTTAAATAAAATGTAAAGTTTGTCTTCACTGGATGATAATGATGGTGATGAAGAAGCTATGTCCCATGTCCCACAAGTCTTAGCATTGTCCCGCATTTAATTTTTGTCTGCATCCTTATATTTAATCGTCCTTTAAATAACAATTCTACAATAAAAAAAAAATGTAATAAGAAAAACATAGAAAATGCGCAGCACATACGTTAATGGAGCCATCACAAACAAACAAACTCTTTGTGGAGTGTTTGCGATGATGAATGCTGTGTAGACAAGGAACCGTGCAACTGTGGACCTCTTTTAAAAAGTGAACTGGTGAAAGTGAGCTACACCTGCCAGTAGATACGGCTCTATCGAAGCTGCCAGATCAGACAAACAATATAAATTCAAGATGCACTGATCCAATCCGGTAAGAACACATTCATCTTTCCTGATGGACTTATGTGCTTATTTGGACATGTGCTTTTTAGCGAATTGGGATTTTTAAAGCCTATTAAAGCATCATGTTAACATCACTGCAAAAATACATCTAATATAAAATCTATTTATTCACCTAGTAGGCTATAATAATAAGTATATAGTATGTTTTCTGGTCTGAAAATCAAGTCTGCTTTCCTGCAACAGAGCAAAAGCCAGGTGGTCACCCTCGAGCGAATGTTTGGAATGTTGAAGCTTTGAACGTCGCAAATTCGTGTGGCGGCTGACGTGAATGGTTTTGACGCGAACTAGTCACTTTTTAGTTTCGCTTTTTCCGTTTACGCGTCCGGTGTGAAAGGGCCTTTACTCTTCTTCCATTCAAAGACACATTAAATTAATTCTTATACAATCCACATCGCTATGATCAGATGCCTTCAAAACTGCTGCTTTCTCGCCACTGTCATTTTTGTTGCGTTTATTTTGTTATTGAGAGGAAAGCACGCAGCACATATATACATACTACTCGAAACGTCACTCTCAGCAGTGTAGGCGGCGTCGGGGCGTTTGTTAAAAGTACAAATAAAAAACAAACAAAAAAAGAACTACGCCATGAGTAAATCAGGTCATTGTTACATATGCATAAGTAATAATTTTCTGGCTGCATTTCACTTAACGGCCACCGGTAGGGATGTGACGGTACCAAAATTCCAGTAGTCGGTACCGATTACCATTAAAATGTCACGGTTCTCGTTACCAATTTCGGTACCACAACAAAATTAGTTTTTTTTTTTTTAATTTTATTTAACTACTTGAAAAAAATATATTAAATTAAATTCAATCACTTTATTATTTATGATGGTACATTTATGAAAGCTTTGAAGGCTATAGCATGTTGTTTAAACGAAAATATTGATGATACTGAGAAATATTGTTTATAATAAAAATCAAGTGAAAAATACAGCATTCAGTGGATTTAGGCTACAGTAGTATTTTTAATAAATGGAGACGTAGTTAAATATATTGTACAGTAGCCTAATATAATTATTTCTGTCCATTTCTTTAAGTTAAACCAAACTTTTATTTTGACGGGTTGCCGTAGAGACCTTTGACTTTCTGTGTGTGTATGATATATGATATGATACGACCCTATGGATATGATGATAGTTTTTCTCAAATGAAACGGTAAAATGCTTATGAAGTGACTCTCGGAGATGGAATCATGAATCATGTCATCATATCGTGAGGCAGCAGAGACTGAAAACAGCGCGAGCGTCACTCTTGCTTCAGTGTTTGTGTGTGTGTGTGTGAGAGAGAGGTAACGTTAAATGAAACTGCGCGTCTGCGCCGTTAATTCACATAGAGACAAGCAGAACATGCAGGGTTCATATTTAAACGGTAAAATGCTCATGAAGTAACTCTCGGAGATGAATGGATCATGAATCATGTCATCATATCGTGAGGCAGCAGAGACTGAAAACAGCGCGAGCGTCACTCGTGCTTCGTGTGCGTGTGTGTGTGAGGTAACGTTAACGTTAAATGAAAGCGCGCGTCAGCGCCGTTCATTCACAGAGACACGCGCAACATGCAGGGTTCATATTTAAATAGTCGTTTTGCTGTTTAGTATACACAGAAACCACATCAGCAGCGCCGCTGCTTTCATGAAGAGGACGCAACTTCACGCCCTTCGTGCATGCATGCGCATCCAGATCCGGGTTTGACCGGGTATTCGGTACCACCGGCACTTGGTACCCTGACGTTTAAATTTTTTTAGTACCGACTTGGTACCGAAGTACCGAATATTTTGACAACACTAGCCACCGGTGTCACAAATAACAAAATATTTGGGAAAAGTTTTTTTTTTAGTATAACTTTGTTATATTAGTATGCATTTAATCATCTTACAATATCAGTATGCATGTTATATTAGTATGCATTTAATTATCTTACAATATCTAAGATCTGTACCTGTTTGTTGGCTTTTAGGACAGTTCTGAGAGTGGCTATCTGCTCTCTCTTGGTGCTAAGCAGGGACTTCAGTTTTAACACTTCCTCAAGCAGTGCCCCTGTGTCACGGTCTGAATCAGTGCTTTCTACTGCTGCTGGAGAGGACAACAGGTTGCGCTGCCTGCATAGATCCACCGCCACCTGAAAATTTAGCAAAAGCAATTTATTCATTAAATAAATCTAACAATGTAAAAAAAAAAAATACATCCAAAGCCCCTTTTGAAATTTATTTTATAATGATTTAACACTGTTTTGTTTACTTATGTTTACTTAAATTGATTTGAAGCAAAAAAAAAAAAAAAAAAAAAAGATTCAGGCAGACATCCTAATGCAGCTTTGTCAGATCGGTTCATATTCCATGTCTAACCAAAAAAGCGGCTTAAAGGCTTACTATAAAATAATAATAGTCCACTCAAAATTCTGTCATCATTTACTCACCCTCATGTTCCAAACCTCTATGAGTCTTTTTCCATTTCTGGAACTTTAGATAACAAATTGTCCATACAATGAAAGTCAATGCCAAAGAAAACTGATTGGATGGCAAATTCTTTAATTTTGTTAAAAAAAAAAAAAAAAAAAAAAAACGGATAAAAGTTTAGAATGACATAATTTATTACTACTATAATAAGTGAAGACATACCTGTAAATGTTTAATCTGGCAGCGTATGACAGCTACCAGATTGCGCACATTAGTTGGGTCCCTGAAGTCTAATGTAAGAGACCCTGGACAACTTCCACAGCTAGAGGACGTTTCTCTGCTTCCTCCGCTGCCCAAGTCCAACACTTCACCCGACCGCCTGTGCATGCGGAAGGATCCGCGATAGTGGTGGGGTTGTGAATGGTTGTGTGTTCTCCCTGCTTGGGCTCCTTCACGATAGTAATCCAGTGTAACGCGACTAGGCGTGAGGTTATTACAAACACACACATGATGGTAAAGGTTAGCCAGCTCCTCAGAGAAGGCCAGAAGCTCCTCCTGCGCAACACTGAGGTGGCCTTCAGAGTCAGTGGCGACCTGTCGCGTAGCGCCGATTCTCGCTCCAATTGTCCTATTCTCTCCTGGTCCTGGCGGCTAGCAGTGATACACTGTCGAATTTTATCAGCGAGTTCTTGAGCCTCACCCCTCCAGCGTTCTTTCTCCCGCTTGCAGCGCCCCTCCAGGGCCTTGGAGCGTTCACCAGCCTCTTTCAGCTCCTTGCGCAGATGTGCAAGCTCCTCGTTTGCCGCTTGCATGCGAATCTCTAGTACTTCTGTGCTTTTGCATCCACTTCGTAATAGTTGATGACGCTATCAGACTCTTGGTTTTGAAGGGATCTGGGAGACAGGCTCATTCCATTCCCTTGTTCACAAGTCCTTTTTGAGACTGTACTCTGAAGGGTCTCCAAACATTGGGTCAGCTGGTCCATCTTCACCTGTTGCTCACTGAGAGCATCTTTAGACTGGACTAACTGCTGCTGAAGATCATGCACAGTGCCGCTCAGTGTGGCTTTCTCTCTCTCCACCTGGGCATGGGTACACAATATGGCACAGCAATAGTATTGTTATTCCAATTGACCTACTCAATCCCAACACTCAAGACAAATTATACTTCAAGAGACTAAAACAGAAAACTCTTGAAACCTGAAAAAAGGAAGAACCACTTTAGACTGATTTAAGTTAATTAGGGCTTCAAATGTAATCCACAATTCTCTTAGATTTGCCTAAAGCCCTATTTGGACAGAGGTGGTTTAACATCTCATTAATTTAATCTCAATTCTCCAAAGTAATTATTACTCAATGACATTCTCAGTGATTTTAGTCCCACCCGAATGGGCCATCTCAGTAATCATCATGGACCCGGTCAGTAAAGATTACAGTGACTTTTAACTTCTGTAAAAAGGTCTGGAAAAATTACCTTGGGTAATACAAATCCCGTGCGAATAGACCCGCTGTAGATATGTACGTAAATATTCTATCCTTTCCTATTTAAAATTATGTTTCCATGCATGGAGGCGCTTGAAAAAGCATTTAGTAATGTTCTAGGCAGTGGGACAAATCTGTGACAAAACTCATTTCTAGAGCCAGACCGATATATCGGCATGCCGATATTATCGGCCGATATGTAGGCATTTTCCAAATTATCGGTATCGGCAGTTATAATGGCCGATAAATGAATATTCCAAAAATAAAAAAATAAATATGGATGAAACACGCTTGAACCATGTCATGAGTGTTGGAGTTGTATAGTTTGTCCACCAGAGGGCACTCTACACCGTCCCTGTTGGCAACACTCGTTGAGTTGGTCACGAGACATTCATTGCTTGAATAACAATTAAAAGAACATCCCCATCAGTCGCAGAATTAGTTAGAAATAGTTACGTTGTTACAGTGTAGTTGACTGACTGTCCTTTTAACTTTTGACAATGCGACTGAAGTATCTCTTAAATACGCGTGACAGTTATAGCAATAAGACTAATCATCTCTCCTTAAAATGCATGATCATAATATTTTAAAACTCATAAATAACTACAAATAACTAATGATAGGGAAATCTAATGCTTTGTTGCGCGTTTCAAAAAAAAAAAAAAAAAAAAAAAAAAAAAAAAAAAAAAATCGGCCGATATATCGGCATATCGGATTTTAAAACCAAAAAATATTTGTATCGGTATCGGCCTTCAAAATCCTTTATCGGTCGGGCTCTACTCATTTCCCTCACACCATTCAGATAAAAAAAAGAAGCCATTTTGTCAGAGGCACAAAACTTATTTTAGCTTTATGACTTACTACCAACAGAATCCAATCAGAATTTAATTAATTGTACAACCAAACTGTTACTATAGAACAGCAAATGAATGTGCTCTTGAATTTTTTTTACAACAGACACAATAGCGGAATCTATACATCTCAGTTCTCCAGCTGCAGTCGTCTTAGAGGGAAACCAATTCAACCCCAGCGCTCATTGATGACGTGATGATTACGTAACTGCAGATCATCTGTCCATCA
This sequence comes from Hybognathus amarus, assembly GCA_030378365.1. Taxonomy (NCBI): domain Eukaryota; kingdom Metazoa; phylum Chordata; class Actinopteri; order Cypriniformes; family Leuciscidae; genus Hybognathus; species Hybognathus amarus. The sequence goes on from JAQIUQ010003264.1 coordinate 21,171, forward strand.
TTCGTATAAAGCCCACCCTGGCAATTTGATTGGCTGGACCATTTCTGAACTTATAATTACTCCTCAATGGATCCAGACTGAACTTCCTGACCAAAAAATGTTGTGCGGCGGGGTTTGGGCTGGCATCCAGGCTAGTAATTACCACAAAGATCAGCTAGTAACAACCTGTCCCTCAAGGACTGCGTGACTTCACCACAAAGTAGGTTTTTTTTTTTTTTGCAATTACAGAAAAAATTTTTTGGTCGTCTAAGTCTCTTCTAGTCTACTAATGATTAGTCAGATATTAGGATAAAAGTATAATATAGCATATACAACAGTTATTTCTGTTTCTCGAATCTGATTGGCTGAGAGCTATTTCCAGCCATGGAATATTAAATATTTTCATACTACAAAAAATAAATATATTCATACTACAAAAAAAAAAAAAAAAAAAAAAAATACTACTGTTGTGTCACGAAATGTAGTTAAGTGTTTTTTTTTTTTTTGGTGAGAATTTATTCATAGTCATGGCATTTATTTTTAGACCTCAAATATGCGACTCAAATCTAATCATAGTGCCTATACAATCTGTTTACAGCATGGGTCTTCAACTCTGCTCCTGGAGGCCCACTGTCCTGCAGAGTTTACTCAAACCCTAATCAATCACACCTAAACCAGTTATTCAAGCTATTCAGGATCACTTGAAAATCACAGACTGAAGCAGGTTTGATATAAACTCTGCAGGGCATAGTGGGCCTCTAAGCGTAGGGTTGAAGACCTCTGGTTTAGCGTCTTCGCAGATGCAAGCTCCAGGCCATCGGCGGCCATTCAGCGCATCGTATCAGACAGTCCTTCGGGAATTTGCCGCTGGCTCTTATGTAGATGGTGGTTAAATATGCAATATAATTTATTTGGGGTATTTCAAATCTTTGGTCTTAATAATCTAATACTTGTTCCAGAGCAAATTGATTAAGTGGTTAAGTGGAAACTCCAGCGACAAACCTCTGAATGAAAAATTCTGCCACAGGTCAAGAAATGAGGAAGGAGCAAGAAGGGTGTGAACAGGTTTCCTCACCTGCAGCAGTTGCTGCTTGAGTTTCTGGCTGTCGGACAGGTGCAGCTCACTCAGAAGGTTCGGACACCAGCCCAGGTGCCTGAGGTCTGAGGAACACATCACTGTTTCTGGGTGTGGAGCACCTGTTTCTCTCCATCCCTTTAGAGTTATTATACCCACTGTCCATCTCCTCCTCCTCTCTGTCCTTCTCTCCATCCCGGCTGTCATCCAGCTGTAGCTCTAAGTGGCCAATAGAGTCGAAGGGGTTGAGGGTAAGGGCGGTGAGTTCTCGTCTGAGGCTGTTCTTCTGCTCCCTCTCCTCTTTCAGGGCCTCGAGTGCCTCATCCAGCTGGCGCTCTGCAATCTCCTCAGACGCTCGGCCTCTTCCAGCTGTGCCCTCATCAGCTCCAGCTCCTCATCTTTATGGGTCAACTCCAACTTCACTGACTCAAACTCCACCTGTGGAAACAAATGTTAATGTTTAGGGTTAGTCTGTCTAGTTGGAATAGTATAGCACATACATATTAAAGGTGCCCTATAATGTGAAATTGAATTTATGTTGACATAGTTAAATAACAAGAGTTCAGTACATGGACATGACATACAGTGAGTCTCAAACACCATTGTTTTATCCTTCTTACTTAAATCTCGTTTTTGAAAAACACCCCTGAAGAACAGGCGAATCTCCACATAATACCGACTGTTACGCAACAGTCGGGATCATTAATATGTTCGACCCCTAACATTTGCATATTCCCAGCCCATGTTCAGTGACGGAGCTGCGCAGCCGAAGCATGGCAGTTGATCAGTGTTCGGATGTACACATCAACACAAAAGTATATTTTAGTTCCTTCGTCCGAGCCTCTGAAGAAACAATGGATTAATTTTATTTTCTCTGGAAATTTTCAAACATTTCACCGACGACTGTTTCCTCAACTTGGACCAAGAGCTGGCTTTGGATCGAGCTGATGTGTTGTTCAAGTTCAGACAGGTTATCTTTCACTTTAAAATCGTTCAATACTGTTTATGCATCAGTAAGTCAGGCCAGTGACTTCACATCGTTTCTTTTAGTAGGATGAAAAAAAAATCTTATTTAAATTGTGAATTATATACAGAAAGAAAGCGATCAAAGAACAATCACAGCGCGAGTTTATCTGGACACTTGCCAAACACGTTACGAATTTAATGACGCACGTTACACTGCACAATGAAGCTCTGACTGTCTTTACACGATCGTGTCTGCATTAGTAAAAGCAGAGAAGGTAGAAACTGCTTACAATGATGAGATCTTCATCCTCGCGATCAACAGACTGTCCGACCTTTGCTTGCTCAATATGCTCATAACAGCAACACTTTATGTGATGGGAATAGATCTAAATACTTCAAAACATTTCACAATTCGTTAATCTCGATAGCTGTAATAGTAAAACCTATAATAGCTCTAGTAAAATTATTCGAGAGAGTTTCACATGTAATACATAGCTATTTCATTTGCAAGCATGTCAGCCAATCACAGCAGAGGCCAGTTACACACAGCAGACACGCCCCTTCAAACAGGATGTTCAGATCAGAGGCTAAAATCAGGCTAGGAAAAATGCCTTTTATTTCTAAATTATGACTATTTTTGATCTAAAAAACATACTAACATTATAAGGGCAACCCAGGAAACATTATAAAATAATTTAAAAAAACATTATAGGGCACCTTTAATATAACTTGATGAAAAGATAGGTAAAAGAATTTCATAAGAGTTTGGATAAAAAGAAAGTTATTTATTTAACCAAACCTGCCTGTTAGAGATCTGAACATGAGAACCAGTGTCATTTACATGCTATTACAGCATTTATTAATTTGTCATTTGTTTTTATATATAGTTTTTTTTTCTAAAAAGATTATTTATTTTTTTATTTCAGTTTTAGCAATTTTAGTGCCTAAATGGAAATTAGAAACTTTGTCTTGACAACTAACTGAAATAAGTTGACATTTTTCCTGTAATATTTATATTCTAGGTTTGTCAATTACTGAAAATGTTTTTTTAATAGTTTTAGCTAGCAATAACAACACTGCCAAAGACACCAGGCGACCACTATTTTGAATTAGGTTGCTAGAAGTCATACCGCTTGTCGCAATGCCGCTTGTCTACTCAGCACCCTGCCTCCAAAACACACGCCTAACTTGTTAGGCTGGATTAGCCTGTCTTTATGGATCAGGTCAGATAACAAATATTCTGCATCCTCTTCGTGACATCATAGCCACTGTTGGGCTATTAGAACACTGGATTTGGTCCGTATTCACATTTACATTAAATCACATTTACATAAAACCTTCCTCAAATGGGTTCAATGGGCTTTATGCACAGCTGCACTACTTCCTGAACTTCAGCCAGCCAATTGTTAGCATTCAGAGTCGAGCTGCAGTGAGAAACCCATAACTTTGCATACGGTGAGAACACAACTCATCTTATTTGTGCATTTACTGTAGAAATTCACCCTGAGCAACCCGGTTTTTAGTCCAATAGGGAAGGCATTCTAGTCTGTGTCTGAATATTTATGCAGGAAGTGAATAAAACCTTTCTCTTGTGCGTTCCCTCAGAAGGAAGGCTTTGTCAAAAATCAGCTGAGACTGAAGCACTACAACAGAAGTGTTTGTACTTCAGTGACAGCAGCTGCAAGAAACACATTAAAAGTCATAAGACATCTCTCTAGTGAAGCACATTCCACAAGGAGAGACTTATGTTCAGCAAACACTAAAAGTAAGGGCTTAACATTGCATGTAGAATTGTATTAGAGGATTACTGTGTCATATTTATGGGAAACAGCTGGCTATTCAATACAGAAAACAATTACACAAACAATAATAAAATATGAGCCTTCTCCAGATCTGCAGCAACACCTCCCACCCATTTTCTCACACACCTGGTTCTCCTTAAGCACCGAGACTTGTTTCTGCAGGGAGATGTTCTCCTCTTCCAGCTCACTGTTATCCTGAAGCTGCTGCACCTCTCGAGTCTTGTACTCCTTCATCTCCTCTCTTGCACGGGTCCTCTCCACCTCCAAACACTCGTACTCCTAGAGTGCAGAGGTAGTCAATCAGGAAAGCTCCACAGAATTCATCCAATCAATACAAATTATTTTAAGGCGATGGCTTACTCAATTTAAATTTCTGTCATGATTTGCACCTTGACGTGTCATTCCATACTTTGAACAAAAAATGTGAAGTTTAGCACAATGTCCTAGATGCACTTTTCCATACTGTAATTGAACTGAATGAACACGGCCATTAACATTAAACCTGGCATGACCATTTTTTTTAAAGAACTTGCCAATTTTCCTTTAGAATTTAAATTAATTTTAATCTTTGAAGTGCTTGCTTATTAGCTAAAATTCATTTATTTTGAACGAAAAAATGCCACAAGTCATTATTTTTTCCACACTCTTAAAGGTGCCCTAGAATTTGAAATTGAATTTATATTGGCATAGTTAAATAATAAGAGTTCAGTTCATGGACATGACATACAGTGAGTTTTCAAACACCATTGTTTTCTCCTCCTTATTTGAATCTGTAAAATAGACGTAACGAGTGGCACATAATGTGAAGTAACATGGCATTTTATTTTGTTTGAAATTTAACTTGTCCGGTCAGACAACTATTTTTCTCTTCTACTTGTCCCACAAAAAATACACTTGTCCCTGACAAGCCTTAATGTCGAGCCCTGAAATAATAGTATGACGAAGTATTTACGTTGAGGTTAATATTTACTGTCTGTGTTGCCATATAAATCAACAAAATGATACTGTACATGTGTAAATTCCCTTTTGTCAAATGATTTTACTTTCATCAATAACACGTCAGGGGCCAACTACGTTATTTGAAAAGGCATCTAACATTAGTCCATTTTTTAAAACGTTTCAATTTGTGAAAACTGACAAATGATTATTTTGCACACTGGTATTTCAAAATGTGTAAGTGAAACATCCAATCAGAGCAGAATTCATTACTATTCATGACCCTTCCAAATATTCGTCTGAAAGACGAATGTCATACATCTAGGATGGCTTAAGGGTGAATAAATCATGGGCTAATTTTCATTTTAAAGTGAACTAGGCCTTCTCCTTTAAATTTTACACACATACACATAATATATATATATATATATATATATATATATATATATATATATATATATGTGTATATATATATATATGTAATATATATATATATATGTGTATGTGTATATATATATATATATATATATATTGTAATATATATATATATATAATATATTTATTTGTATATATATATATATATATATATATATATATTATGTGTATGTGTGTAAAATTTAAAGGAGAAGGCCTAGTTCACTTTAAAATGAAAATTAGCCCATGATTTATTCACCCTTAAGCCATCCTAGATGTATGACATTCGATCTTTCAGACGAATATTTGGAAGGGTCATGTATAGTAATGAATTCTGCTCTGATTGGATGTTT